>VZTI01001920.1:912164-926574 GCA_013397865.1 Struthidea cinerea
CGCGGCGCGGCGCGGCGGTAACGGGATATTCGCCGCCGGGAATCGGGGTCGCGGATGGGAAGGACGAGCGGGGGGCACACCCGGCGCGATGCCACCTGGTGCTGCCCCGCGCCTCGGGGCTGCGCTGGCGGCTCGCAGCTGTGCGCTACCCGGCCCCGGCGGGGTGTCCCGGCCCGGGGTGGCGGCGCGGGGGACACTTACCTTGGCTGCTGCCGGGCTCTAACACCGCGCGCTGGAGCCCATCCCCGCCGCTCGCCGCCTCATGCCCTCCGCGGCCACGGCGCCCGGCGGGCGCTCCGCCGCCGGCCTCTACCTCATCCCCCCCTCCCCGGGGTGGCGGGGGCTGCCTGGGGGTGCCCTCCCCACGGAGCGGCTCTGCCCCTTCACCGGCTTTTTAACAATCCCCCCCCTTCCCTCCCGCGGGAGATTTTTTTCCACTCGAGAGTCACGGGCGAGGAGGTCAGGGAAAGGGGGAAACCTTTTAAATTATTTTTTTCCTGCTTTCCGGGCCGGGCTGAGCGTGTGTGTGCGGGGAGGGACAGCGGGGACCTGCCAGAGCCTCCGGGGCTCCGCGCCGCGGGATGCCCGGTGATGCCGTCCGGCGGCTCGCCCAGCCGGAATCCCGTTTAAGGAGCGAGCGGAGGAGGGGAAAGGGGCTGGGGAAGGGGAGGGGAGGGGGAGAGCCGGGGAGAGAGAAACCGGCGATAAAGCAACTTTCCCTGCAGGGCTTTGTGGCGGTGGGGGCCGAGCCGCCGCGAAGGGCGGTGCGGGGCCGCCCCGCTCCAAACTTCTCACCAATCCCCGGGAGCCCCCGGCAGCCCCCGCCCTCCGCCGGCCCCGCTCCCCTTAACCCTTTGCGGGCGGCAGCGGAGCGCTCGGTGCGCCGGGAGCGGGGAGCGCGTCCCGCAGCCCCCGCCGCGCTCCGGACCCGCTGCAGCCGCCGCTCCCGAGCCCGGCATCCCCGGCACCGCGGTGCCGACCTCGCCGTGCCCGGAGCATTCTCCTCCCCGCACTCCCGTAATCCCAGCGGCAGTGGAGACCTCCGACCTCGCAGCCCCCCCACACCGTCCCGGCCAAAGCACCCCTCTCCCCACGCCAGGAGAGAGCCCCGGCCGTGGGAACCCACCGCGCAGGCAGCGGGGCAGAGATGGGGGGCGGCTGCCCCGTTTTGATCTGTCGGCTTGGATGCCAATGATGCCAGAAAGAAGCTGGCCTGAACTAAACTAAACCAAGTGGAAAATAAACTGTGGAGATGTCAGTTTCTTATATTAACTGTTACAATTATTTATTGTTTACTTTCAAACATGACTCGGCTGATGCATTTGCTTTTACAGCAAATCGCTCTTCACACAGAATCAAAACCAACCTGGCAGAGTTCACCAAATAGACTAAACAAACGACAAGAAAAAATACTTCCTCAATAGCTAAACTTTTTGTATCTCGAAAGAAACATCATTACTGTTGATGTTACAGTTTCTTAGATCTCTTACTTGATATGCTCCACCTTGAAAACAAAGTTGTCTCAATACTAGTTCAACGTGATAGGCACCAGGAGAACTCCTAAACCCAAGCCAAGAAGTAATTTGAACATCCATCTTATCTATTTTGTTAGGATTATGAAATCACACCCTCTATTATTATTATTGTTATTACTAAATATTTTTACTCAGTGGTTCCTGACAACATTAAATCTTGATACACAAAATCAATGTGAAAAACATCCAAGACTAAACACATAAACCCCTTGAGGCAGAAACAAAGTGGTTGACAATACTGTTTTTACATTTTACATATTTATATCATCATTTTTATCATTAAAGTTAATTCAGCTGAGAAATCCCAGATGGACTCCTCCTCCTATCAGGCAATAACTTCAGCCTCATTGATTTCAAAGACAGTGTTGACTGAGGGAAACCTTCAGGACTTACCCTACAGGTCATGTTCATGCCATGCCTTCTGATAAAATCACTCTAACTTGCACCAGAATAAGAACTCAACTTCATGCTACATCTCGGGATGATGTGTAGAACACCTCTTTGTAACATTTTCCAGTCACTTCACCCCAATGGAGTCAAGGTCTTTGTCCCAAGGACATCATCACAAAGGTGATCCAGCCCTAAAACTATCTACGCAACCTCTGTTTCCGTGCAGACTGAAGTCCAAAGCAGGCCCAGTTCTGGTGCAGATGTGGGACATTGGTTCACAGGCAGGTTTCCTGCCAGGTTAGAGGCACCTGACTGAGGTCCTACTCCTCGCCTTGTTTTTCAAGTCATGCACTGAGACGGAGGTTTAAATCCCAGATACACCATGACTACCTTGGTCTCAGACTGTCTAGACTTGGGTGAGCTCTCTCTGGGCCTCAGTCAGCTCTGAAAGAAAAGACTTTCTTCCAACCCAGGCTGTGCCCAAGCCCAGCACCCAGCACCCAGCTCAGGTTGGACACAGAGAATAAAAATCCCCTGAGGGATCCACTCCTTCCATCCTCACTTCCTTATTGAAAATCACACGTGTGCCTTTGGAGGCTTCAACATCTCTCAGACTGAGCATTTCTCCTCCCAGTACAACTATAAAGCAGCAAAATCTCTCCTGCAGCCTTTCGCCATTGTGAAGCTCTGGAAGATGGAGGATTACAGAGGTTATACACAAGAAGTTAAAAATTATTCAGGTGCCTCAACACCTTCAGATGCCCTTTAAGCCCCTTCCTTAGGCATCCAGAAGCTTTTTAAGAATCTGATTCCAAGTGATGTTGCAAAGGGATTACATGGGGCAGGGAATGGAGCCCACAACTTCCATACCCCAGGCTAAAGTAACCAGAAAATAAACATTTCTGACTTCAAAATGTCAGCACTATTTTTTTTTTTTCAGGGGCTTGTGAGTGGCTGAAAGAAAGTCTGAAACCAAGTTGTAGAATTCATCCATCTCAATCCCAATACCATAGCAGAGGAATAAATGTAAAATATTGATACAAGAAAAATAATTAATATTCCTGAAACAGCTCCTAGTTTATCAGGAACAAAATCTCATGTTGTTTTCCCAACACTTCTACCTAAAAAAGGAAACATGCAGAGCTGTGGTTTTTTTTCTGGACTGACTGTAATTTGCAGGATGATTGAGTAGTCTGAAAGTCAACAGCCCCAGTTTGCTCCTGCGCCCCACAGTCCTGAGAGAAGGCTGTGGGAAAACAGCTTTCTGGAGCGGACAAACAAAAACGAATGCTAAGCAACAAAATTCGTGTCTCCACATGGCCTGAGAAGCAGCCTAACAGTCCCTTTGTATCCCAGTTGTCCCCAAAGCCCTGTTTCTGTACCGTGGCTTTTCAAATTTTGCATAGCTGTGATGGTCTAGTGAACATCCATCCCCAGAACGACTTTCCTTATGTCTCCAAAACCACAAATTGGACTTTTTCCAGCGTTTTTTACCTCTTTTCTCACAGGAGCTGCTCACCTCCACTATCACAGAACTCCATTTCCCTGCATTTTCTCCCTCCCATCTAGATTGCTTTGCCTTTTCTTTTCCCCTGCGGATGACCTGGGAGACACAGCACCTCCAGACTGTAATTCCTAACCTGTTCCCGTGATTTTTTTTCCAGCTGCAGGTGGCAGCCACGCAGTCGGATTCCCTGTGACACTCCATGGGGCTGCGGTTATCCAAGCGACTTTGGGCTGGCAGCAGTGCCTTGCCCGAGGAGCACGAGGCCCCGTGGCACGGGTCCACGGGGACATGCCACCGGGGCGGAGGGTGTGCGGGGCTGGGCGGCTCCACGCAGCTGACGGAGCACGTGAAGGTGATGGAAGGGCATGACCAGGATTAGCACATTCCCTTCACCTGCCACCCCGTCCATGCAGCCCTCCTCTGGTTACTCCAGCGGTAGCGGCCACGTGGGGTCAACCTGAGCATCCCTCCCGGATGCCCGGAAAAGGGGTTGCTCTGGATGCAGGGAAAGGTAAGTGACGTGGTTGATGGGGCAGAGGGCAGATTGCCCTGGGTGGGTCAGTTCTGATAAAGCATTTGGTGTGTGACAGGGCAGCACAGAAAATGCCACAGCTGGGAAGACAGGGAGCACAAAATGCACTTTTCCATTTGCACAACACCAGAGTCACCGCTCTGCTCCATTTGGGTCTATAGTTGAGGCTGAAATGGTGTCTTTCAGAGAAAGCAGTGTTTTATGAGAGCAGAATCACTATCTTCCCTATATGTGATAACTGAGACCTAGCTATAACCTAGGTAATATTCAGAGGGGATGAATGGGCAGATGGAAAGATCAAACAGGGTGATACGGCACTGAAATCTATATTTTTTTCTTAATAAAAGATGTCACATCTTCTCTCGTGTAAGTATACATTTACTCCCTTAGTAATATACATTCTCTCATGTAAATATACATTTACTCCCTTAGAGTAGCTTTGCTCTAGATGGTGTTGCGAAGAAACAAATGGTTCGTCATATGCATACGATTCACTTTTATACCTGAAGCATGAATGCCAGTGTCTGACAGAGAAGAAAGGATAGTAACAGGGTTAGGTGTCCTATCATCCAAACCTTGGGTCTTGTTCAGGATGCTGGGAGCTCACACTTCCCCATGGCCACTGTACCAGGGCTTTCATGGCTTCTCACAGGCACAAATGATCCCTGTGCTACCTTGTAGTCTCTGTGTTGGTCTGAAGCACCACCAGGAGAGAGCTCCCAGCCCTTTCACCAAGGACTGGTGTCACACACTGCCCAGCCTCACTGTGCGTGGAGAACGTGCTTGGATTTCTCATTGGTGCTAAATTTGCACATGATGGCATCTGCTGGAAATCATTTCCACCATTCCCAGTTGGCCCAGAGGCCCTATCTCTCTTGGCCAGGTTAGGCACTCTGTGTCAGCACTCCCTGGCACCAGGGAAACGTGACAGCCCTGAGCAGAGTCCAAGAGGTGCTCGGGGAATGCCAGCCCAGCCCAGCCCAGGAGGATGCATCTCACTGGCAGTGTGAGTCCCTCATGCTGCCTTCCCAGCAGCTGCCAAATGAATTTCAAGGTCTCGGTGTCTAGGACACACTACTCAGCTGCTTAGCTCATGTCTCCAAGATGGGTGACAGCAGAAGAAAACTCCTCTCTCCAGGCTAAGCTGAACTCTCCTCCCAAGGGCAAAGCTCACTTGTGCAGGAGAAACAGAGCATCCCAAAGCAGCACTGCAAAGTACAGACCATTATTCCCTGGGTGACAGCTTCAAACAGCCTTCTCTACTCCAAAAGGGTGTATAAGAAGGTCCTAGCATAACAAAACACTACAATTCATGCAAAATTCTCCTTCCTTGCAGGAAAGGTAAGAACAAGGAAGGGGTTTAGATCAAGCAATCTAGATGGAAGAACACACAGAGGGTTTTAGACACACAGGGCCTAGACCTCATTTGCTTTTTGTCTGACTTCTCTCAGTAGATCTAAGAAAAGATACTACATCTCCAACAAAATCTGCTGCACTTCTATCCAACAACTACACCATGATCATAGGAATAAACCACATCTGAGCACCATTTCCACACTCCTGGAAGGTGTGGAAACAGGTTTCCTTCACCTGTTCAGATGAAGAATGTGGTACAAAAAGCTTATGGCAGACAAGGTTGCCATTTGTTCAAAAGTGTTATACTCCTCCTTTTGTTAATTATATCTCATTCCTCTTTTTCATATCCCTTTGCATCACTCTGTACTTCTTTCCACTCTTAAATATTTGCAGGCAGTTCCCTAACTCTGCGGTTGTTCAAACTACAAGTAGTTAAAGTTTCCAAATGTTCTCCATAAACACATCCTTCCTCAGGCCCCTTATCCTTTATATCACTCAACACTGGTTTCTTGGAGTCAGTCTGACACTGATGTATGAAGGATTTGATTTTGCTTTCCTTCTACATCTGGCTAGAACAAGAATAATCCCACTGGAGCCATTGGAATCATTCTAAGTGAGAAAAAAACCTGATCAAACCAACAGACTCATATGAACAGCCACTATTAAGTCCAGGTAGGCTGAGCTGAAGATTGCACCTTTCAATCTAAATATCTCATCTTGGGAGGAGACCACAGTTTTGAAGGCCTAAGTCTCCTCTAACTGCTCCCTCACATCATCCTCCTGTAGAAGGAAATTTGTACACATTGATTAGCATTTGGTTTAGCAAACAAATGCAGCAAACATGAAAGAAGAGTTGTGAAAAATAACAAAAAAAAAAAAAAGGCCAATATCAACAGACAGAATGAAAAACAGAAATGCCAAGTATTAATTGCTGAACAGACGTGAGGAATGTTAAGGGAAACTGTTTGGGGATTTATGTTCAAAAAAATAAGACAACTTCCCAAACTATTTCCTTTCAAATCTCTCAGCATTTTCCATAAATTCCATGTGCATGTGTGGTGCTCTCTGATAACATACAAATCTGCATGCATAAACTGTTTTGAAATGTTTGTACAGTTTCATCCAAAAATATGACTATATGTTTGTGTTTTAATTGTCAGCAATGGGAGATTAGGCAAGAGCCACATGCATCATGTCAGGGGCACTGAATAAGTTTAGGTGGTATGACCACAACCTCCCCGCTTTCCGGCTGGGTCTTGATAACAAAGAGAAACCAAATTATCTGAAGGACAAACCTGCAGCCAAGCAGCAGCACAGCCCCTGCTCTCAGTGACCGGGGTGCTGGCCCAGGCAAACCCACTGAAACCAATAAAGCCATTTCAGATTCATACAAGTGTAACCAGGAGCAGAAATTTGCTGATTTCCAGGTCAGACATCAGAGTTTTTGCAACTGTGTAAAATAATAAAGACTTGTGGGGGGGGTAGGTGGGGGGAAGAGGGACTGACACTTTGCCTCAATCAGTGTTGTTTGAAATGTCTTTCATTTATTAATATTCTTGCTGAAGCCGAACTTTAGTTCCACTCTATCAGGAATATAATGCAGCTGCATTTTTTGGATGGGAACACCACCAAAAATATGTTAACTATACAGTCGGCAGCTATGTCTTGTTTACTCTCATGTGTAAAAACCATACGGAAATGATCCTCATAGGAAACTTCTATCTGTATGCAAATAGAAACAATAGGAGAGACTGGAATGGGATGCTTGCTGAGAAGAGAGGGTGGGAGAGCCGTGCTGCCTTCTCCCCAGTGAGCACCTTGTTCCAGCCTGCCTGGACTGGCAGGAGCTTCGTTTTGCCCAGGGTTTGTCTGAGAAACTCTCCTTGATTCCCCCAAATAGACATCCAGCCAGGGCTGCTCTGGCGCAGCAATAGAGTTTGCAGGGAAGATACATCCATCACCTCAATGCTTTCAGTCTAGGACGTTCCTCTTGGAGATGCAATTTTTCTGAAGCTTGTGGATGGCCCTCAGCCCATGCAGCCACACCACCACAACAGCGCAGCCATGGCTTTATTCCTGATGGGAGAAAAGCTTCCCATGGGGGAAACCCTGAACTCAGTGGGGTCTTCTTGGCCCTTCAGCTGCTCAAACATTCACCAGACTCCCCTTGTCCTGGTGTTGTGTCCATGGCTTCGTCCAACTGTTGGGGTGGCTGGGTGTGCAGGGCGAGGCTGGGGGGAGCACTCTCACACCAGGAGGACAAACCCTGATGGACCTGAGGAGCGCTGCCCTCTTGCCCATAGCCCAAAGAGGACGGATACAAAATCCACCATGGCACGATGCACCAGACACTACATGGGGAGCATCTGGCCCACCCTCCCCAGGCACAGGGAGGATTAAATATTAACCACACCAAGTCTGCTCAGGCCTGGATGATGCAAGGCTGCCCCTTGGGCTGGGTAGCAGCCCCCTCAGCCATCCCCAGCGAAGGGAAGAACAGAGAGCTGAGGAGCCTTGGAAATATGCAAAGAGCTGCCAACATTTGCTGCCAAACACTTTTATCTTTTGACAAAGATAAATCTGTTGCTTACTTAACCCAGCCTTTATGAAACTCACAGCTCTGGGTTTCCAAAATAACAGGAGCAGAGTAGGGCTGGCCAGTGTCCTGGTGAGCAGGAGATATACGCAGGGCAGGGAGAAGGTGACAGCCATGAGAAAAATGGCTGGATAGTAAATCACATATGATAGAAATAAATAAGAACTTAACCTCCATGGGCCAGTGGACTTATCTTCTCATGTTTCTGTAAAGTGCAGGTGTCTGTTTACTTGAGAGAGCTATTAAGATATAGTGTTAATAATGGAGAACAAAAAAATCTACTACTCAAAAAAATAACGAAGAACATAAAAACCTTGCATGGCAGGGCAGATGTAATGCAATAGCAAGAGAGCAAAAGGTGTCATAAATACATAAAAGGGTGTCTTCAGCTGTCACACGGTTTGTAACCCAAGGCCAGAGGGAAGAGAGATGTTAGGACACAAGGTACAGCACCCACTGCTGTGCTGGCTCTGAACTCCAAGGTCTGCTCGTCGGGGTGCTTTTATCCGTGTTCTACACAACTGTTAGTTCAAACAGATTCATGTCATCCCAGGGTTCGGGTGTGGAGCTTTGGTGGGGCTTTGGGGCCTGCCTCCTCCATGAGGTCCTGACCAGGCATTACCCATTTGCCAGAGCTTTTGTCAAATCTCAGGCTTCCTGCAAAAACAAGCCGGACTCCACTCTCATTTTCAGGTTATTTGCTTAGTTTTTACAGGGATAGGTGCTACAAAACCATTACAAATACGAGGAATATAAACTCCCTTTTTAGCTATAAATCTCACCAGTCCCAGGAAATACTAATTTTCTTTTAATACCAGAGTTATTATCTGGCAAGAATATAGCCCCTTACTCTGCCACCCATGACCCAGGCTGAACCTGTTTGGCCTGTGTTATTGTGCTAGTGTAATTCAGTGGAAAAGAGATTGGATTAAACAGGCAGCTCTGGAGGAGTAAATAAAAGGAACATGCTCTAAAGAGTAAATAGACAAGTCTGGGTATAATGGAGTAACTCCTGGTCGTGCTAAATCAAAGAGAAAATAATGCCCTTACTAAAATCTGCTCACGGGTGTTTGTCTCTGCAAGAAAGAGAGCCAACAAAACCCAGAGGGGAGCAGAGGATGCTCTAGGGGTATCCACAAATCCACACTAGAAACAGTACCCAAAACAAGGAAGTCTAAAAGAAAAGAAAAAAAAAAAAAGAGGCAAGCTCCCTGTAGCAGCCAAGCTTGTCCTGGGGAAGAAACCCAATTTCTGAATGATCTGCACAAGTTTCCTAAGAAGAATGTATAGAAAGCTGGGTTGGCTCCAGGTAGTTTCTCACTGATTCTAGATCAAATTTGTTTAGCAACATAAATATTATTTTTTTTTCCTCACTGCCAGCCCTGCAGCTTAACCTGGAGTGGCAGGTTGAGTTCTCGACTTCACCTCCCCTTTTTCTTTCATGCTTCTCTGGCAAAGCCAGAAGCATGTTTGATGTTTGAAGGCAGTAAGGGGATTTTCCTCGCACAGGGAACCCTACAAGAGTGGCCAGCAGCTTCTGTCCAAGCCAGCAGCACAGTGTCCTAAGGCGGGAGAGAGGGCTGGGAGGATTCAATACTCCCTGGCAGCCTGAGCATGAAGATTCTAACTTTGGGAATGGTGAGCTGGAATCATCAATCAGCTCAGCTGTAAAGTCAATTGATTTGTCTTCCTTCACAGGCAGTTTTACCCCCAGCAAAAAGTTGAGAAGCTGCTGATACAAAACTCACTGCATTCCCCCCCAGTCACCAGGAATTTGTACTCCAGGAGCACTGCAAGAGAAACAGGGCACTCACATCTCAGGACCAAAATAAGAAAAAACATTGGTTTGCAAGCCAGTGGCTGATCCTGGCTGTCTTCACTCCTGTGTAATCCACGGTCTGTCTCCAGCCGTGGGTTGGCCTGCAGAGAGGAGGAGAAAAGATTTCAAAATCAACTCTCATACTGCTCATATGAGCATCAAATATCCAACTGGGGTAAAGCATATGTGGAGCCACATTTCAGAGCTGACATCCACATTTTCATGTAGTGGCATCAGAAAAAACATGTTGTACGTGACTCGGGGAAATTTGTTTCCCATCAGCTGCAGAGGAAATTCTCAGCACTTTAAAGGTGTGAGGGTCCTTCCCATGGGAAAATGGGACAGTGAACCTGGGAGCCAAAAATGAAGTTCTCTTCCTCATTTCTACAGTGACTTTAGTGACAGAGTTTTAATGGAGAGTTTTGACAATATACAACATTGTTATGTGTTGGCTCAGCTTTATGGATGCACTGCCTCTCCCCTGCTAACAAGGGAATAGGGATTTCAGCTGAAAGACATACAAGTGCAGGAAGACTAAAAATATACAATTTTATGCCGTCATTTTTCTAACCAGGCCCTAAATGTCTTCTTCATAAATCATTTGCTATTATGAAAAGGGTAAGAACGTTTGAACATTTCAGTGGCCATAAATTGAGATACCCAGATTACAGACACAACCACCCCTACACTTGAGCATAGCACTTAAAGTGAATAAATGGAGAGAAGGAATTCCACGTATTGTAAAGTTAGACAGTGCAAAAGAATTCTTCAAGGAATATGACATCCTGAGCCTTAGACAAGAAAATCCTGGCCAGGCATTAGGGAAAAAGTGAATACATTTCAAGGCCAGGCAGAATTAGCAGGATGATCAATCTGAATAATCCAAGGTGCCTAAACTCAGCCACATTTTCCAACAAAGTGGAGTAAGCGTGACTCTGTTATGTGATCCAGCACCAAGGTGAGGGACTTGGGTTATGAACACCAAAGTCATCTGCATGAAAGGGTCTTCAGGGCACCACTTCAGAAAAGATTCAAAAGCAAAGAGATTATTAAAACTGCAGGTCAGCATTTCCAAATCACTGACCATGACTTCTGGGGGGAAGAGCTGTGCCAGTGGTGTGCTCTGGCAGGAGGACACTCAGCTCTGTGAACCCCTGTGCACAGGGTAGATGGCCATTAGTGCAAGGAGTGGCCCACCAGAGCTTCTGCTTTCACCACCTAAAAGTTCATTACAACCAGTCCTGGAGTGACGCTTTGCTTTCACCTGGCCAAGATTTACTCCCAATTGTGTTTTCCCAATGAAGTTGCAGGGCACACTCATGTTGACACCATCTCCAAGCAACACACAAACTGTGCCTCATGAGAAGCCCACATGGCAGGAGCTTCAAGATGGGCTGGAGGAAATTTGGCTGCAGGAAGTAGGGCTGCATGGCTTGAAACTCAGGAGTCCAGAGAAGAGCAGAATCCTTCAGCACAAGCACAAAGCTTTGTCTGTGAAAAATGGCTTGTCAAGAGAATGTGGAACAGGAGAGCATCTGGGATAGTGTCTGTAAGAAGAAAATAAGAAGACCTTTCTATTTGAGTAGAGAAACATTATTGCTAGCACTGGTATCCTTGTAGAATTACTTTTCTTAAACATAGGTCCGTTCTCTTCCAAAGAGACAACCCAAGAAGTTTAGTACAGCATGTACAGGAATATCTTCGCTATTAGTAGCTACTTTTTGCCCAGCTCTCAGAGGTGTGCTGGGACTTAATAGCTAAAACATGTTTATTAGGTCTGAATAAAGCCTTGTGGGTCACTCAGAAGTGACACAAAACTCAAAGTATTAGACTAGTGCCATTTCTGACCAGTCCCTTTGAAGGCAGAGTTGCAGTTAATTATATCAAGTAACTCTACCAGAGTGGTTCTCCACAGGCCTGGAAATGTGTATTTCATTCTTTTGCCATTTAGTAATTGAGTCCTGTGCACCAGAACAGTGAACCATGTAGTTGGGTAAGTTGGACAACACATGTTTTCACTGGAGGAGGGTTTGCCACCCTGGATATACCCAAGCTGCACACAGAGCATGGATAAGCCAGACACCAGCCCTTTTCCTCTCACTGCCTCTTCAGATGTCAGTCACATGCAGGCTCCTGATTTATAGCAATTCATGCCATCACTCTTGTGAGCTGGAAGTGAGAATGCCTGCGTGAAGCCCCGGATGCCACCACAGAGTGCAGGACACAGGGTGTGAAAGGTGTAGGTGTAGGGCAAGTGGCTGACACCATCATCCCCTAACAAGCACAATTTGCACAAAGAGCAAACTGAGCCCATGGGCTGAGACTGACAAACTGTTGGTCAGAGACGAGCTGCAGCCACAGAATTCATCTCTGGGTCCAAATCTTTTCCAAAGCTCAGGAGCATTTGGGCCCGGAGCTGTCATTCAGCCTGTTGGAAATAGTCTCACAGAGACACTGTGGGACGTTTTGGTTTCTAGTGCCTGATCCAAATATCTACATGAGCAAAGGGCACTCCCAGCATCTTGCTCTTCCCCTCCTATTGTCCTGACATGTCCTCATCAACTCACTTCTGTTTGTATCATGTTTAGAGAAGCTTTGCAAACATTTCTCAGCTTTGCCGGGAATTTATTTCCTCATCCCTGTTTGTCCTGAAGGTGGCCTAGGAAATGGCATGTTATTCAAGGTTATGAGGAACTACTCTTGGCTCAACATTGCCCTTCCTCACTGTGGCATTAGGACAAAAGAGAAAGGGAGAAATAAATTATTCTGAGTCTGAGTTATGGGTGAGCAACAGAGGGGTGGTTTGTTCCTCTGCTGCTGATCCGTCCTTGTGGTGCAGGCACATCCATCCGAGCTCCATCACAGGCAGTATGCCACCACTTTGCTCCTCACATCACATACCATGGGAACTGAGTTACGTGATTTCCAAGCCCAAATCAAAAGTTATTGGCAAGATCCCACGTGGGAATAAGTCCTCTGAGACCCAGAAGTGCTAGGGAGCAAAAGGAAAAACAGGTAAGAAGCTCTGCAGAGAGCCTTCCAGGCCTGTGAAGATGGGTATTGATGATCAGTGAGAGGCTGGTGTGGCTCAGTGCAGACTCTGTGCAGGCACGTCTCCATTGTGCTTCCAGTGCATTCCAAAGCCGCCTCAATTCCTGTCAATGTCTGATTATCCCTCCCTTCCCTTCACAGCTGAAGGAAACACTGAAAATGCCAAGATTTACTTTTGTTTATTCTTTTCTTGTCCATCTCTCCCTCTCAGCTAGTAAGTGCTGCACAGCCTCTGTTCTGCCATGTACAGCAGTAGTGTGTGAATAATAAATAACAATGATATGCTTTCAGCCAGAAAATAAACCCCATATGTGTCCTCAAGTATCTCTTTTCTCTTGAAGTATTCATGCAAACATTGGTTCCAGAGACTGTTATAATCCTGTTTACTTGTCAATGCTTGGAGTGAGCATGTAATTACAGTTCCACTGTAAGATACTTAACATGTAATTCAATGGCAAAGAGCTGCCACGTTATTATAGTCTTCTAAGTTTGGATTTATGCCCTGAAATCTAAATTAGTCCCAACAATTTCTGTTCAGAGGAGGATAATTTAATGCAAATATTATCAAGCACACCAAAGAGCAAATTTCACCAACACAAGAAAAAATGCAAGCAAGTAATTTTTAATTTTTTCTTTAAGCTTTTCTTGCCACCACAGTTTACTTGGACTTGAATCTCACTAGATAGGCAAAGGGTTTGTGTTTGAGTATGGTGCAAAGTGAAATTAAAAGTATCAGTGGCAATCAGAAACCTTGGGAATCAGTTCTGTCCTTGAAGACAGACACAAAAGCGCTGGTGCATGTCTCTTATGGTGATACCGAGGTGCGACCTTGGTGTCAGTCCTGAGCAAAAAGAAAAGAAACTAAAGAAAGTTATGGGCATATCTAGCCTTTGCTCACTCATTCACCCTGGTGTAGCTGTCTCTGGGATCTGTCGTTAAGCTACTGCCTGTCAGACCATCATCATCAACTACACTAATTGGGCCCTGCCTTTAAAATAATCCATCCTCAGCCCCACAAGACTTCGCACTCCTACGGGCCTGTTCATTCAAGACTCTCAGAGGGCTTTACATGTCCCAACTGCTCAAGCAATACAGTGTGCCCAAGAATTTGGTCAGAGCCACGAGAGGGGTAGCTGTGTTTGCCACAACACAGTTACACGTTGCCTGTGGTCACAGCTGATGCTGCTCGAGGAACACAGTGAGGGCTCCAGCTCCTGGCTACACTCCTTTTCTGCACGCCCAGCCCCATGTTTTGTTATGAGCTTCAGTTTTCCATTTGTAAAAGGAACTTCAGTCTTTCAGCCTTTCCAAGGGCAGTCTGACGCAGCCATAGGACCACTCAAGAGCAAGGGAGTTATCTGCGGCTGTGGAATTGCCTGGGTCTCCTTCACCACCTTTCAGCAAGGCTGCCCTTCCCAAGCCATTCCCTGGCTCCTGGAGCTCATTGACAGCCCTTTCAGTACAAAAATAAGGCAGACAGTTTTGTTCCAAGGCGTAGAGGCCACAGCTAGGCTGGGAGTCCACAGGAGTCACGCGACCACAGGCAGAAAGTTCCCGGAGAGGAGAGGAGAGGAGAGGAGAGGAGAGGAGAGGACAGGACAGGACAGGACAGGACAGGACAGGA
>VZTI01001920.1:926582-945710 GCA_013397865.1 Struthidea cinerea
GAGAGGAATGTGGCCCCGGAGCACCTGGGACCCCACGCTGCCAGCAAGGCCAGGTGTGCGCCACACCAGCAGGGGGACCATGGGCCATGAGCCGGCGCTGACAGCCCGGGGTCCCCAATACCTCAGCTCTTGGGGTCTCACCTGCATCTGCTGGAGGGTTTGAGATATGCTGTGGGGATCATTAAGCAGGTGGGCTGCTGGCTGTCCAGCACATCTGCCAGACTCAGGCGAGCTGGAGGGGGTGTAACCCCATGGAACTCATGCAGGCATGTGGATGAATGTGCAGTATCCTCACCAGCGCACACACACGAACACGTGGGGAGAGGGAAGAGGTGAGCGTAGCACTGGCTCGGATGCATTTGCAGAAGCACAAGAAGACACCAGGAAGAGAGATGAGTGACCAGCAACAAAGAAGCCATCACCTGAGAGCAACCATACAGCCCTTGGAAAATGTCTGGCCATTTAGCTCTCCTGTCAGCAACACTCTTATTTAGGGAGAGCTCGCTGATGGTCCAGGTTCATACAGCAGTTACATTGTGCCATCTTCTGGTTAAAGGCTGAGGACTCCCTCTCCAGGAGTCCTGCTTCCCTCCAGCACACAAGGAAAGATTTTTCTTATGCCTTCAAGAAGTGAGATCTGGAGAGTCGGGGCAACTTGGCTGCTGTGGTGTAACAGCATCACCTGCAGAAAGGAACCGCAAGCCCAAGGCAGTTTGTGAGGATCACGGGGACGTGGGAGCTGCCAAATGCAGCCCTGGTCTGCCAAGCCTGATGTTCTTGCCTCCAGGAGAAATAACATTTGAGCATATCTTTTCAGTGAGACGTTGAGATACCCTTATACCCATTTGGCTGGCTGTGCACTTACGAACCACCTGTCAGTGAGGAGCAAACCCACAGGAAAGTGAACAAGAAAGTAGAGTCAGAAGGGTCCTCAGAGACATGCTCATCTCTCTAGTAAGGAAGATCATAAATATCCATAAATGCATGAGGACACATGTTCAGAGCTGCTGCCAGTTACTCATGTGGATCATGAATATGGGGAACTGCATGTTCCCAACCCACCCTTTGCTGCAGAAAAATGGAGATACAAAACTGCAGAGGGATATATGATCTTGGAAAGAGAGCTCTTTGTGGAGAAATAACTGGTCTGAATGTGCAAGCCTAGACTTGATGCAAAAGATTTAACTGACAAATCCTCTTGTTTTTTCAGCAGCGCAATTTATAATGTAAGTTTTAAAACGTGGCTCCTGAAAGAGGAGTAATTTCCAGCACTGCTGCATCACACCCAACTCTGACCTCACTTGCACCAACACAGCTCACTCGATTTCAAGAGCAGCATTTCTCCACCTACCAGGATCATTTTGGAGAAGTAGGTGTGCAGGATGATGAGTTCAAAAGGAACTAATTAGGCACATAGTAGACAGACAAATTAGAAACAAAGACTTCACTTAAATACTGGTTAAGCAAACACAGCTTCAGGGAAGATCCGTGCTAGGGATTGTCATCAGCAGTACTACTGTGAGCTGGATGAATTAGGTGCACAGCAGTCCCCACCAAAAAGCTGGCACATAATGATGTTGCTACAGGAAACAGTATGAAAGGATGAAATCACCTCCTGTTCCAAGAAAGGGAAACAGCCACTACATTTCAGACACTGCAGAGCATGGGACCTGACAGACCTGTGGCTGCAAGCATTTGCCATCCTAGTAATATTTAATTATTTGGCTGTAATGAGCTCTGCAAATGTGTTTAGTCCCAAAATGTCTTTTTATAGTGTTCTGAAATTTGAAGTAAATCAGGATCGTTATGAAAGCAGTCTGATGATGTTACACACAGGTATCAGCCAGTGTCAAGGTACTGTCTTGCTCTCAGCTTAGTTGAAGCAGAAGCAGGCAGATTTTTACAAGATTTACATGACTTCAGCCTGGTCTGCCCACTTATAATCTGCCTACACTTCCTAACATGCCGAGTATCTCCTTGCACAAGTCTGTCATCAGGAGGAGATATGGGAACTTGTCCAGATTTTGAAGTAATTCAGTCGGTCTGTGCCCTCAGTGATTTGGCACATGAGCAATGGGGAGCTTGGATTGCACCGTGCTGCAGCCCAGCCGTGCGTGAGGTCTCTGTGCATTGCATGGAGAGCAGGAAAATGCTTTCTGAGGCTGAGCTCACACTTACATCCAGATCACCAACAGCAGAAGAAGGATTTGGGGTCTGAAGTTGGATGTCTGGTGGGTAGAAATGAGAAATGAAGCACATAACCATCTCCCAGCAAGGCATGAGCTTTGCTAGTGTCTGAGCACTGCTGCTATCCAGTCACGTCCCAAGAATGAGTGAGTCCCTCCCTAATGTTGCATCATTGCTTGAACACATTGGTAGTAAAATATGAAGTGCTTTTTCTTCCTGCAAGTGTACCAGATATCAGCCCCCTTTATGCATCAGCTTTCAAACCTTACAGCATTTTTCTTCTGATCATTTCTATGCCTACATTTCTTTAATTGTATAGGCTAAGACTGACTCAAATATTCCATATAGGATCTTTTAAGGCTGTGGGCTTCTGAAATCAGCAATCTAAGCATGTAATTATTTTGTTTTTTACTGCAACTTTCAAACTTTCTTTGAACTGGTTTTTTCCCCTGAATCTACTTATGGGTTGCTGTTCATTCATTGCTGCAACAGTTTTCCTTCTCTCCACTCCAGTTTGGCTCTGTCCTCCTACACTTTTGGCATCACAAGCTGACAGTTAAGGTTTTCTGCCAGGTCCTCAGCACTGTGCATTTTACAGGATCCCATGGCCTCACTCCCCCTTCCTAAAGGACTATCCCATTTCATCCCATCTCCATTCGCTGCTCTGATTGCAGCTGGAATTTTTGACCCATCCCTCTCTTTGCCCTTTTGCTGCTTATCACCTGCAGCATTCCAGCATTCCACCACAGCAGAGTTCATGCCACCAGATCCTCATCTGACACCTCTGGTGAGTCCCCATTCCCTGGTCCCAAGCATTGCAGACCGTGCCCACAGCCCATGGATCTCCCTGATACTGTCTGGGACCAAGAGAAGGAGCAAGTCCCCAGAAGACCAGACACTGGCCTGGTCTTGAAGACCTGAAATAAGAGTCACTCTACTACTGACCTCCTTGGCACCCTGCTGTGCCCAGGGGAGCTCACCAACAGCAACAGCTCTCTGCTCTGGAAAATACATGGTCTGAGCAAGGGTATTTTCACCCAGCTTCCAGCACAGTGCAGTATTAAATACCCTGACAAATCCCAAATACATCATGGGTGCACTAGATTCACTGCCTCTACCAAATCAGGAGGGCAGTTGTACATTATTTTTGGCATGATTTGGTTTTAAAGTGCCCATGTTGTCTGCTGGCCATTGGATACTTTCCTGCCCATTGTCGCACAAACTCCTTCAACAGACGGTGAAGTCTGGACACTTCCCAAAACAAACAAGCTAATTACACAGAAGATGCCAAGACCTGGTTTCATGGTCTTCTTAAAGGCAGGTGCCATATTTGTTTGCTTCCAGTCTTCAGACATCTTTGACCTGGAGGCTCACTGACTTAATTTTTTCTGGAAATTTTTTTCTCACTAGATGTGTGATCCTTTCATGTTTTCCAATTCCCACTGGCACCAGAGAGAATTTTGGCTGATCCAGGGCTAGAGGACACAGCCCTGGCATTTTTTAGCTCCCCTGGGCGCATTACGTCTATTGATTTATATGAGAAGTGGTTGCTTTGCCTTGGTGGAGAAACAAAAACACCCGAGTGTGAAAAGACAAGGCGACTGAAGACACAATGGTCATGTCATTCCTGAAATGTTCGTCTCATTTCAGAAACAACACTCTGCACTCAGACCAAGTGATAAGGGGGGACAGAGAATAAGCCAAAATCAACCTCCTTATCTTAAAAAAAATTCAGCTTCCTAAAGCCGACCTGGATCTGATCTGTGTGAACAACAAGAGAAAGCGCAAGAAAGCTGAGATATTTCTTAAAATAATATTACCGTAGGACCCAACAAAATGTAAACTCTGCTCACAGAACAAAAGTTATTTGCAGTTAGCACTGACATGATGCCCATGAGAGGTCAGATGGAGAGCAGAGCCCTCAGCCTTCTACATCTTGCACGTTTTATTTGCAAACATAGGCAATGATCCTCTTGGGAGATACCTTGGCTGGACATCAAACACCAAGTGGTTCTCATTGTCTGTGAACTTCCCTTTAAAAGCAACAGGAGTCCTCCCAGCACGTAAGGGTAGAGGCCTTTGGTTAAAATCTGTGTATTGGACTGAATTCACCAACTCCACTGAGGCAAGAAGGATGACTCCCAGTATGTGGCACTGGTTGAGAGGCTTCAATACAAGCCATGGCCCCATGAAAAACATCTTGGGTTGAATTAAAATTTTTAAAAAGTAACTCTTGAGTATATTCTTTGTGAATTATTATAAATCCCTCTTGGACACCAAGTCAAGCCCTCAGGTGGTTTAAAGAGGCATAACACAGGAAACAACAGTTTAGGCTCAGTAAGGTCACTGAGTGTATGGCAGGGAAGATGTCCCACACCATGCCTTGAAATCATTCCTCCTCGCTCCCCTGATCCAACATCATGGATGTCAGCCAGAGGGATTTGTCTTCCCTGCACAGTGCAAACCCCTCCAGCATCAGACACAAACGTGTCTGCCCCAACCCCTCTGCCCACCTACAGAACATGGGTCAGCGCTGGGCTGGGACATCTCTTCCTGTCTCCTGCCTTGCTAGGAATCGTCACTTAAGATCTGCTTTTCTTGCCTGTTGTGCAGATTTCTTTCCTTTATGCACGAAATATAAATGTAAGGGGGCACCCACACACAAGTTTAGGTCTTTGTACATCATTGTGCGTGTACAGGCTACATGTTTCTCTTTTAGTTAACATAACTTTTCAGGAAAATAAAAAGGAAGTTAAAGATGCCATATCATGAAAATGTTATTATCCATGTGGCAATGCCAGTTGACAAACTGACACCTCCATATGATAAACGAAGGGCTTTGGATGTGCCTAATGGAATGAGAGTCCAGTGCAATCCTGCAGCAGCCAAGTCCATCAATGAGCTCAGACCAAGAAAATTCTGTTGCTTTGCCAAGTATTTTGCAGAGAGAGGAGAATATCTTCTCCTGGGACACTGTTTCCCAGCTGGTCAGAGGTGAAATGGGACTTGAGTGCCCACTAAAGCCCATGTCCAACTTGTATGCGTGCTGGAAGAAGTCCAGTTTCACAACTGAACCATCCATGAAGGGAGGGCACAAATGAAGCAGAGCATCCTCTGGGAAAGACTGTTTGTCCTTTTTTGCCTGGCAGAGAATCTCTCAGCACAGTTTCAATCACACAACATACTCGGCAGAAATGTGGACTGAATTGTTGCTCCTCAGGGGTCTGTCTGCCAAGAAAACTGAGGAAATAAGAAAAATTACTTATGTGGTGGCATTCAGAGTGAGGGGAGGGAAGGACCCAGAGGTGACAAATGATTCAAAAGCACAGAGGTTGAATTCCATGGGAGGACAGGTCTTTCCCACACACGATGCAGGAAAATGCCTTGCAGCACATCTGGGTGGTGGGGCAGATGGTGGTGGAGAAATGCATCCTTCTCCAAAGGCAGAGACAGCATTGCCATGTAGAGGCAAGTGATACACATCGGATCCACCATGAACCAGGATATCCAGAGGGTATGGATGGTTCAAGGCTGAACCAGATCATTGGAAAATAAACTGGTGGCAACCTGAAGTGGGAACTGGAAATTTCAGCTGAATGTCTTCCTAAATTACAGGAAAGACTCAGTGGGAACATTCAAGAAATGGGCCAAGATGGGATTTCCTCAGTCAGAGGTGGAAAATTCAGTAGACCCACGTCATGTTGGCTCCACTGTGACCCGTGCAATATCTGTGCTGGAGAGAACCAGATGTGCTCCAGTGATATTTCTGGGAGATGCACTCGGTGAGCCCTTGAAAGCAGGCTGCACAGGGGGGGAATACATCCCCTTTGCTGCCAGAAACACTTGCTTTACATCCACTACTTTATGCATAACAAACCCGTCCCCCCGCCCCATTTACAGAGCCCAAGTGACCCATCTTTTGCATTTCTTGCTGCTTTTACAAATCACATGTAAAAAAAACTGGTTACTTCTTTCACATCCACTGTTCAAAGGAGAGAGTCAAGCAAGGGAATATGGAATACTGTTATAAAACCAGTTATAAAACCAGTGGCTCCTTGTTACATCCCTGTCCCTCTGCTTTCTTGCATATCTTTGTCCATTAAAGTCCCTCCTTGATTTCATGCCCTCCTCCTCCAACCCAGGCTGGGCATCTCACAGGAGGCAATGATACCTTGGGGGCCAGGAAGGGCCGTGTCAATTTTACAGAAAAATGGGCAAGTTCTGGAGAAATCATTCCCAAAGAAGCAGTTTTGCCTTGAAACTTACATAGAATACATGGCTGTGCTTATGGGACATCCGACACTGCCAAAAGAGATTGGAGTGGGAAAATAAACCACCCCCCACCCCTTGGCTTGCTGCCAGCACCAAGTGTGTCCAACTGCTACGCTGGAGAGACCCCACCAGCTATGGAATACTGAGTACTGCAGCTCTCTCATTGCTGGTGGGCATCAGGAAAATCTAGAGGGGCAGGTTCCAGGGCTGAGCAGCAGCCAAGCACAGCCCGGTCTGGGCGCAGGGCTGGGGTGCAGAGGTTGGGGCTGGCTCCTGGAGTCACTAAAGCATGGATGGAGTTTGCTTTTGGCAGGGGCTGGAGGGGTTGCTGCGCCGTGGCGTCATGGCCAGCTGCTGAGACGATGTCTGGGCCCAGGCACTGATTAGAAGTTATCCCAGACGGAGCAGGGTGAGGGCAGGGGGGGAGAGTGAGTGACGGATTAACCCGTTTTGAGTCACACTCTTTATGAAGAGCGGGTTACTTTCTGCTCCAACACTGAGTTACGCTAACAGGCATTGCTGAGACGGGGGCTGAGCGAGATTTATTTATCTTGAATCCCTTTAAACATTTCAACACCCCATGGCTGTGCACCCAGCAAGCCTGTGAAACCACATGCCTCACAGTTCCTACCCTCTCCCTGCTATTCCCTCCTGGCTGTTTCATTCCCTCCTTGCTGCAAGCCAGATTCCTTGTCAAAATTAAAACTTAAAGCATAGGAGGCACGCACTTGGCTTTCCCATATGCCCACCTGGTGGGGTCTGGTCCTGCCTGGGGATGGTGGGACCTCTCATCAGCACATAATCACTGCTGAAAGACCCCATGGCCTCTTCTTTTCTTTAAAGTCCAAGGCAACATGGATATTGGGGAGCTGCACAGCATGGGACACTTCTTTGAAATGGTGTAAACTTTGGAGTGCCTCATGCTGCACAAGGGGTGTGTCTTGGGAAGAGCTCCTACATCTGCAATCCATCACCCACAAACCTGGCCGAGGAGCTGAGGCTATACAGCCCATTTTTTGACTTTGCTGTCCTCTGACTAACAAAACACAGTGGGAATGGTTTATGGGCTGGCACTGAATGGCACAGGAGCTCCAGCACCCTTGTTTGCACCCAGCACCTTTGTTTGGAGGGTGCAGTGGAACCTTTTGGACTCCCTGTGGGAACAGGCACCTGTTAGTTATGCATAAACTGCTCCATCCACTTCAGTGAGTTGCAAAAATGGAAAAGGACAGAAACTTTAAAAAGATTTCTTTGCAAAATGAGCAACCAAGGCACACAGATTTGCCCTACTCTTGCACTACTGAACTAATTCTTCTTGCTTTGAACCTGAATTGAAGGGCTTGAGGTTCAGCCCTACTAATCTGCCCTCTGTTCAAAAAACATCTTCTCCTCACCTCCAAAAACATGACATTCCCTACCCACCAAGGTAAGAATTCCTTCGCAGCACAGGGCAACATTTCAGGCTCCTTCTTCCCAAGCATCCTCAGTACCTTCACCAGACTCTCTTCCCACACCAGCTGGTAAATTCTGTGCTTTGCTATCTTGTTGTTTCTACCATTTCAACATTCTAACACCATTTAGAACAATTTAATCCAAAGATCTCAAAGTGCTTTACAAGGTTTAGTTAATTAAGCCACTGAAGTATTATTACGTCTCTCTTACGGAGGAGAAAGCCAAGCAAAGATGTTAAATGACTTGCCAAACGTAATATGAGTCAGTAGCTAAGTTGGGAAAAAAACCCAGGAGTCCTGACTCTTAACCCATGGCTGTAAACCATTTTTCTCTATAAAACAGAAATTAGGCAAGCAGAAGGGTGGCAGCACAGCTTTTCCTTTTATTCAAGCTGCCTTACAATTAGGACAGCAATAAAAATATGGATTCTTAATCTTGAAACTTGGAGTATTTGTTTGAAATGGACTGTGTGGACATTTTGGGGCTGCCTTTTGAAGTTCTCACATCGTGGTTATACATGACGAAGCTATTGTGATAGCAGGAGTTATGGCCTTGTTGCAGGAATGAGTGCTGTGTTATCTGGGAAGTGAGAGAAGATCATTGAAACATCACTTCAGAGCAGTCTGACAAATTTATGACATATTCCCGGTAACTAAAGGCATAAAATCCACCAAACAAGTTACCGTTTGCTCTCCCTATTACTAATAGGCAAAGAAGGGAACATAAAGGTGAATTCTCTTGCAATAAAGGACTCCTCTTCCTCCAGCCCAGCCCAGCCCAGCCAGAGGAACTGCTCCAAGTCTAAAGATAAACACAGCGATAGCAAGGGCATTTCCACAAGGAGGCCAAAGAATTTGAAAGAGGAAGGAGTAACTGGGACCCCAATGAGCCATTTGCCTGTATCCCGCTGTCCATAAGTTTTATAAATTATGGGAGAAAAAATGCTGTGTGTAACTGAAAGCTGCCCCTAGACACCAATAATTTGTCTGACCTGCATTTAGACGACCAATCCGCTCAGCTCTAACTACCCTTGGCAGCCTCGTGCCGGTCGTATTTTTACATGGATGAACTGTTCTTCAGCAATTTCCTCTAGTGTGCTCACAGCACAAACAGGCTTTTCTTTGCAAGCAGGTATGTGTGCCTTCTTTTTCCAGTTATTTCTTTTCTCACACACGTGATTCATGGGGCCATTTGAGAAGAAAAAACACCCAGCCCCCGCACTCTTTCCTTCTAACACTGTTGCTACAGGCCCTGCTGCAGTTTTATGGGACAGGGATGGAGGTTTGCTTAGGTTTGGACTCGCCTGGTTTAGGAGGCAACAGCATCACTTTTTTCTTCCATTTCTCCATGTCCTATTTCTATCTTTCCCTAACGTTTGCCTGCAGTATCACGGTTTATTACTCAAGGAACTTATAGTTCCTTGGGTCTATGGGATTGAAGATGTGGTGAGAAAAGCATTAAAGAAAGAAAGCAGATGGCAAGGGCACTGTCAGATACACGCAGATATACAAATACATATATATTTTTGCTCTTTCTGTGAAGGAATCCATCATAAGCACCAAATGCCCCATGACCTCAGGGTGTAAGTGCAAGATTTAGGGCCTTGTAGGAATGTGCCCTTGCTCTTTATTTAACATCAAGTAGGATTGTGCCTGTATGAAACCAACACGTCCAGTGGTTTCCCGCAGACATTTTGATGATGGATTGCTGGCATCACTTGTTTTCTTTTGAAGGCAATTCATTTATCAGAGACAATTACTTAGCTGATAAGTTCAGTGTGTTCAGCTGTTCGTGGCTACACAGCAGCTACAGGCCAATAAATATTAGCTGCAATTAGCTTGATTAATGATTTCAGATCACTAAACTGCAGCTTTGTTTAAGATAAGGCTCTAGGAAGATTTTCTGCTGAATCTGGCAAGGTTACTGGCATTGGTGACACTACCTTCATTGTAAGCTGCCCAAGCCCAGCAGCTCCTTCAGTCTGACTCTGTGATAAAGTGAGTTCCAGTCCTCGGGACCTCTGAAGAGCTCAGCAGGTGTTTGGCGGGGGAAGTACAGAGAAAGGGAACCCCCTCCCATCTGCCACATTGCAAAGTGCTAAGGAAATTGTTTCCAAATGTCCCTTAATTTAGAAGTTTACTCCCTCCCCCACCCCACCCCAGCCCCCTGTTTTACTCCTCTGGGCTGCTGACCTTCACCTCTTCTGCCATCCTTCAGCCATCCTGATGCCGAGCCAGCCGTGAGTGTCTTGGAGCACGGAGCAAGGGAAGCAGAGCAATGCAGAGCAGCTTTTAGAAGCACTACAATTGCTTTAACGTGTTGGCTGTCACCAGCGCTGCTACAGTGGGACTTGCAGAGCACGGAGTGTGCTGGCAGCAATCCCTTCAGGTGGGATGGCATTTGCCTTTCATTCATTTTCCGGCTGTAAAGAACACGAGTGTGAATGCATGTGTGCAGATACGTGTGCCTGCATGCCCTTCCCTCACTGCCCTCTGCTAAAGGAATCAGCGTCACTGGTTCTTGTGCCACAAGCCCAGACTGGTAAGGATTGTGCTTGTGGAGCAGCAGTTTCAGAATTACAGCCTCTGCTAAGCTCCAAGTTCAGGCTCCAAGCCATGAAATGAGCTGGGGTTCACCCCACTGTACCCAGCATGTTCTACACAGATCCAGTCCCACCTCTCACTCCTCCCAGCGAAGGAATTTCCAGGCTGAGGAACTTCTGGGCAGAAACCTGTGGAGATTTGATTTCAGTGGTCTGGGAAATGATGCGATTGACATTTCGCTTTGGATGGACATCAGGTGAAATTCAAACTTTTAGACATTCCAGTCATAATGTAAGCACTTCCCTCAACCAGCTCACTCAGAGGCTGGAAGTGGGGTGTCCTCCCCGAATTCAGAGGAGGAAAACAAACCATTTGGTCCTAGTAGGAATCTGCCCTTTCTGGGCTCAGGGTAACACCAGGCACAGGGACACAGCTGCAGTCCCAGTCCTTTCTCCAGTTTAGGTGCTAAATTATCCCTGCAGCTGTTTCCTCCCAAGCTGAGAGTCTCAGGTCTCCTTCCAAGGAAGAAATGTTGAGAGAAGACACCCACCACTACCGCAAGGGTCCTGCAGCTGGAGTGTTTGCTTGTGCAGTGCAAGGTTTTGGGTTCAGTTCCCACATCAGGATGGGGAAAAACAGTGCAACAACCTCTGCATTTCACCTCTCCATCTTCAATCTGTGTCTCTACGTGGGCACAAAGAGCAAGAAGGAGAGCCATGGAGCAACCACAGCCACGAGGAGGAGGAGGAGAAATCTTTCTTGCTCACTCCACTTCCAGGGCCCTTCATGCATTTCACACGACACTTCAGAGGAAAATACGCTGCAGCTGTTAATTTAATGCCCCCCTCATTTCTTGATTTTACCCTGAGAATCCATTTAAAACATGGCATAAATATTTGGAAGTCAATACCTTTCCCTGGGATATTTTCTCACAAATAACAGGTATATTTTATTAGCTCAGTTGGAATTGCTCTCTTCCATACCAGCAATCCATTTGTCAGCCATAGCCAAACACTGAACTCTTTACCAGATGTCCCCAGGGGCTGAATAAAGGAAGAAAACCAAAACAAACCCATCCCAAACCGTAGGCACACAGGTCTGTGTACTCAGGAACGTGGAAGTGCTCATCTTTCAGACAAGCCTGAAGCCAGGAAGGCTCTAATGAAGCCTCATGGAGGAGCCTGAGTCCTGGAAACCATCCACTCACCTGCTGACCTGAAGGGCTGAGCAAGTACGACGGGAAAGGAGGAGAACAAGAGAGCACTAATTGTTGATCCAGAGATCTGATAGAGCCCATGCAATCATCTGACCTTTTTTTCAGAGACAAAGGAGACTTTGGTGTGATTTTTGTAACCTATGGCTGCTTGATTACATCATGAAAAGGAAATATGCCTATCAGAAATGCCACCTATAGCCTGGGGAGTGGTTCAGATGAAATCTCATTGTTGGTGAGACCTCTGGGTTTTCCTTACTGGAGGGGATTTATCTGCTGAACATTAACTGGAAAACTGTATTCCAGTAAGAACCTGATGATGTGATTAAAACTGTAGGATTGCCATGAAAATGCCCCAGAAATGGGATACGAAATCCTGAAAAGTTTTGAGACTCATAAAGCCTTAACGCAGCATTTCATCCTCTTCCCAAGGCTGCTTGTCTATTGATTTCAAAATTGCCCACCTTTTCCTTGGGGTGATGCTGGCACATCGATACCCTGAAAACCCAGAAGCATGCTAAGAGTTGGGAAAAAAGTATATTCATATTTTCTACAGACCTCAAAAAGAAAGTCTGTGTCTGACTCTGGGTTCCTATGGATTCATGGCCTTGGAATTAATTTGCTAAAACCTCACATTCTTCTCCTACAGGAAACCATCAGCAAACTGCTTGAAGCCAGTCAAATCTTCAGAGGAGCTGCCGGCAGCAAACAAGGTGAAGACCATGTGTAGGTTTAGATCCCACAGAAAATCTGCTAGTCCTGTGCTGTAGCAGAGACCAAATCCAATATTACTACAATACCACAGGGAAAAACAGCAAAGGTTACAGGTTACATTGAAGGAACATAAAAGCAATGTTATGACATCAGTTTTACAGGGTCCTACACTAGAGACATTTTAGGGGAATTATTTCTAACATCCACTGTGACAAACATGCCCAGAACGTGGCCAAGAGGGGAACGAAGCCAAATCAATATAAATGACACATGGCCAAATCCTGGGCTTGGCTACACCAGAGTGATTTCCAGCTGATTAGCGTTGCTCTCCCTGGCTTCAGACCTGCAAAGCTAAAGGTGGTCTTTTTCATCTGCACACAAACAATATCTGAAGCAAGAAGAAGAAGGACCAAGTGGGAGGATGAGGCAAAAAGAGAAGGAAGGCTTCACTGAGATGAAAGACAGGACCAGTGACAATCTGGAAAAAGACAATTTCTGAGCCAATTTCCACAGCCTGGTTTCTACAAAAACACATGCACATGCGCTATATACCATCCCTTGCCAGCCCAACCAGGATTTTAGCAGGATGATGACAGCAATCCCCTCTGAGAAGAGAGGTATGCCAACGTGTACCTCACTGACTGGAGCATAATCAGGATCCAGAAGAAATTGCAAAGGTGGCATGATGAGGTACCAGATCAGGTCACTGAGGAGGTCTCAGCCCATGGTGGAGAAGGGGAAGGCCATGGCCTGAGTTCAGGTCATGCTCTCAATGCAACCTACACCAGACCCACCAGCTCCAGTGGCAGAGAGGATGGTTTGGCTCAGCATGGAGGAGAACATTCTAACAAGAGTAGGGAAGACCCATCTGACCATGGGCTGCATTGTGCCCACACAGAGAGAAAAATCAGCAGAATGGACAGGGAAAGTAAGAAAGAATCCACCAGAGAGTCTCCCTGAGGAATGCTTTCCTGAAGGAAAGGCTGAAGGGCTTTTTAGGGAGAGATGAGGTTTTTGCTATCTTGACCTAGACTCAGGGAGAGGCCAGACCCCAGGAATGTGAAGGTCTAGCCTGTGGTTTGGGTTTGAAGAACAGAGCATGACAGCTTCAGTCCAGCATGTGGAAGACTCATCACCAGAACCACAAAATCAGTTTTACCAACTCTGCCAATTGAAAAGGAGTCTTTCCCAATTACCTTGCTCCATTAAGTCACCAAGCCTCAAAGTACATATAGTTTCTTTCCAGCGATTTGGTTTTTTTAAAAAAGGTAGACGTAATTGCATCTTCAACTGAACATTTACTTTTAGTCAAGGCCCCATTTTCCCTTGCTAAAAAAATAGCTTCAAAAAATTTGCTAAATATTAGCATCAGCATTGTTACCAAGGAGTGAACAGACCAACGTGGTTTAATTTTAGTCCAGTTCACAACTTTGCATTTCTCTCCAGTCAGTGTAGGGGAGGATGGGAAAGCTGATGGTGAAGGGTCTCCCTTACCCCTTTTATAGTGACTGGTCTTTCATCTTTCCCAGGCACTTCATTCACACCAGTTTTAAAATCATAACATAAGCCTAGTGATTACTCCAGCAAAATACTCCCTGGGTGCAGGAGACTTTTGAAACTGTACTGAACATTTCTGAGTCTGCGAATGCCAAGATCTTCCAGAAAACTGGAGAGGTGGTGCAAAGAGGTTAAATAGACAAAATGTTCCTGTCCTCATGTGGATGGACAGATCCTGGCCATACTGTCACCATCCCTGGATCACAGTGTAATCAAGCAATGCCTTTGTGAAGGGAGCTGGAACGACCACAGACAGCCCCAGCTATCATGGAATCACAGAATAGTTTGGGTTGGAAGGGACTTTAAAGATCATCTAGTTCCAACTCCCTGCCACAGACAGGGACACCTTCCATTGGACCAGCTTGCTCCAAGCCCCATCTAATCTGTCTTTGAAAACTTCCAAGGCTGGGGCATCTCCAACTTCTCTGGGCAACCTGTTCCAGTGCCTCACCACCCTCACAGTGAACAATTTGTTCCCAGCATCTAATCTAGATCTCCCCTCTTTCTGTGTAATACCGTTGCCTCCTGTCTTTTACTATCTGCCCATGTAGAAATGTCATTCTCCTTCTTTTTTATGAGCCCCCTTTAAGTACTGAATGGCTTCAATGAGGTCTCCTTGAGCCTCCTCTTCTCCAGGCTGAACACCCACAGCTCTCTCGGCCTGTTTCCATAGGGGAGGTGCTCCAGCCCTCTCGGCGTCTTCATGGCCTCCTCTGGACTTCCTCCAACAGGTCCATGTCCTTCTTATTTTGGGGACCCCTGTATGCCAGGTGGGGCCTCACAAGGAAAAGATGGGGAGAATCACCTCCCTCGATCTGCTGGTTGCACTTCTTTTGGTGCAGCCCAGGGTGCATTTGCCTTTCTGGGCTGCATTTCAACAGCCGACAGGGAAGCACACAACAGGGGGATAACAAATGGCCACAACTATTTTTTACCAAGCAAGCAGAAGCAGGGGTGGGAGCCTCCCAGCCCCTACACTGGGCAAAGGAGGTTTATTTAATCTATCCCACTCTGCCGACCCCCGGATCATTTCCTCCTCCAACAGCTGCAGCCGTGGGGGACAGCAGAGCACGGAGACACACAGCTGTCCCTTCCGATCGCCACACACCCCTGTCAAGGCTTGCTGGATCCGGCTCTGGGACCAGCTCTCCTCACACCCCAGTCCTTATGAGCTGTTCAGGACAATTTGCAAATTTTCTTTTTTTTTCTTGCCTCAACCACATCAGTTTAGAGAAAAAGAGATGCAGCCGCTCCTTGAAAACTTTGCCTGTTTCACAGCTTTCATCTAGCAAAGCCGCAAGGTGATGGGAGAAATACACAGCATTTCCAAAGTATTTTTTGCATTTTAAATATTTCACATAAATATATTTCTCCTTGGCCAGCACACCAGGTCTGTGAGATGGTTCCAGCACAAGCTGCTCTTGATTTATACCCGCAGCATGTGAACAGGAATGATAGTTTTAGCATAATTCAGCTGTCATGAAGTTCTTAGAGTTTGTTAAATCTCCACTGTAAGGCTTACAGTCCTGCCTGAGGGGAAGGGTTTGGGCTATCTGCCTCAGTTTTCTGTGTTTTGGAGGAAAGGGGGTCGTTTCTGCCAGTCAGCTGAAGGGGATTTCGTAACAGGAGGACTCTCACGGTGGTGAATGTCACTTCTCACAGGGAGGGCTTTTTCCATGGCGAGATTTGCACAGTTGGAATCTGAATGGAATAAACCTACAGACTGACCAAACACAAATGAGCTTTTTAAAAGATCTGCATCAGATTTGTAAATGCTGGTCCACAAAGACCTGGCTGCAGTCATGAGGACAAAGGCTTTAAAAGAAGACTCATCCTCAAACTGGGTTGGACTCCCCAGTACAAAGGGGACCAGAACAAGGGCACTAATTGCATTTCTCCTTTATTTTTTGTCCTGTTTAACTTGACCCTACCCATAGCATAGTTTCCCAGCCTGGCTTGGTATAAATGACAACTTTATAAAGTTGAACTGGTCTTTTTCTAATGAGGAATTTTTTTTTGGATACAAAAATTCAGTATTAGACATAATCACTTTTTGGCATGCCATCTAAATATGTGTTTTCTTAGATTGATTGATTGGCTCTGTGTAAAGACCTAAAAGAAACAAGGTTCTACTATTCACTATTGTCAAAGCAATACCCCAGACTCCTCATCAAATCTGCTGCTGCAAAGGTAGGAAAAAAATAATAACCCTGCTATAAGTACCTTGCCTAGAGCCACTGCTCTGACACCACAAAACTGAAGTTTTCTATGCTGTGCAGGGACTTGACTGATACTTTTTTCCCTAATTCATAGTCACTTTCTCTATGGCACAACATTTTCTCCCAAGGGGCATCACAAGCTGCTCAGGTTACAGGGGGTTAGATCTCAATGTTGCTAGAGAAAGAGCACAACTGTCTCAAAGTACACAGGCTAGAGGTGCAGGAATGCTGAACTGGAGAACCACAAACTGCCCAAAATGCAGCCACATCCACACCAATGGTCCTCACAGGAAATTTAAATCATCTCATGTTCAGGCCACTGAATTTGGGAAAAAATCGGTGTCACTGCTCAGCTAGTTTGTACTCGCTGTAACAAGTAACAGACCTGTTTATGCAGTCAGTCCTATCATGACAAATTCAAGGCTGATGCTTTGAGCTCTGGGCAGGAGGTTTGACTAGATGATTTAGTTGGGGGATTGGAACTAGATGACCTTTAAGTTCCCTTCCAACACAAACTGTTCTATCATTCTCTCTCCAGAGATCCCCTCTCCCAACCCTTGTTTCTCAAAGGTTGTGTGCATGTCTGTTCTTTCTTTTGCCACCAGTAAGACTTCAGCCTTTCACTTACAAATGAAAAATCTGCCTAGGAGGGATCATTGGACTCAGGGAAAAAAAACAAACCCACTTTCATATTACTGTTTACATGTTTTTGCATATTAAAAGAAATAAAACTACTTATTGTCATAATTGCACAGACTCTTGATTTATACACTATTTTTTGGTCAAAGGTGTACGTAGTCTTAAGATCTCATGCAGACAGCATGCTATCAATGCAAACAGCCTGGAGCATTTCAAGGAAAAGCAAGCATTGAGAAACAAGATTTTTTTCAGAGATTAGTGAAGGCTTCCATTTGCATTTTCATAGAGAAACAAAGTCTAATTTATCTTTGTACATAAAAAAATATTTGGGGTCAAGACATCAATGTCTGGATCTATTACAAATGTCTTTTTTTTGAAGACCGTGACAATAAATGAAGTGACTTGCCATGCTGCTCCATTCTTTCCCATCTCTCCAAGAGATGAAGTGTTTCTAAATTAGATTATTAATTATCAAGCCACTGGACCAGCCTCACAGCAACTGCATAAAACCAGCTTTACCAGTTGTTTCCATGGCACTGTCACTTCCAGGAAGAGTCCAGGAAAGCAGATTTTGCACATGACCCTGCTGAACAGCAACAGTCAACTGCTTTTCCTCACCTATTCAACTCCTCTTTTCAAACGAAAGCTGTTCCTTTTATTTCTGATCATCCTCATACGTGTTGTCCCCATTTCACACTCAAGCCATTCTGTGATTCTATGAACAGAGCATTTACGATCAAGGGAGCAGCAGAGCACCCATGAGCAACAGCTTATCTAAGCCTTGGGACTGCAGGCCTGTCCAAAAGAAAAATTGGAATAAGAAAAAAATATTTTCTGAGGCTTTCACAGCAGTATGTCTCTGAAAAAGTTCCCATTCACTGAAGCCGCTCTTTGTCTGCAGGATGTGGGAGCAGTGGAGGACACTCGGATAGGCATTAGCACTGCTGGACATCTTCCCCAAACTGTTACAAAACTCCCCAAAAATACTTTGTGTTGTTGTTAAGGCAGGGTATTTCCAAAGTACTGCTACCCCATACCACGGAGGAATATGGGGTAAGTGAAATTTTGGATTTTTATCTCAACCTAAGCATTACTGCAGCTCATTGTCAGGGAAAAATATTTAGTAATTGATCAAAACCACTTCTTAACATCATTGCCAACAGGAGGTAACAGGCAGGGAGGAAACAAGGACCCTTGTTACACTATTACAGCCCTCATGCTGCTGGCTTGCATACTTGCAGGGAAGCTGAAAATGTCCTTACAAGCCCTGGCACTGCTCTACAGTTTGGCTATTGGGACCAGGAGAAGAAAAGGAATGTGGGTGAACGACCATGAAACTTATCGCACAATCAGAACTTGGTGTTCCTACCCATTTCCAAAGGGGGAGAGGGGAGCCAGCCAGGAAACAGAGCGAGACCTAAAAAACACACAAACCAAATTTGATTAACTGAAGAGAAGGAAAAACAGCAAGTTAGTCTCACTTTGAGGGTTTTATGTCAATGCACAAAAACACATTTGTATTTAGGTTTCCAGGCCTAAAGTAGTTGGGGCAAGGAAGAGGGGGCTCTTTTCATTAAAAATATTTATTGAAGCTTTATTTTAAAGAAGCCCTAGTGCTCTCCAACACACAACTCTGGCAGTGTAGTCTCCAGGTGGAGAGGAAATCACATCTTACTGGCATGATGGGGATGGAGGAACAGAAGGCATTGAATGTTCATAGAACACTACAAGAACGCATTTGCAGGGAAAGGGCCTGTAATGCACATGGAAGACTTTTTTGGGCACCATAGCACCAAAGCAAGATGAACCCATGTGCATCACAGAGTGAAGAGCCATAAAGTCAGCCCTGCTTGTCTCCAGAGCACTGAGATGCCCTTGGTCACCTCTTGGATGAGGACTGGAAGGGACATTGAGCAAGTTCACAGATGATACAGAACTGGGAGGAGCTGTTGACTCCCTCAAAGGCAGGGAGGCCCTGCAGAGAGAGCTCCACAAATGAGAGGTTTGGGCAATCACCAACCATGTGAAGTTCAACAAGGGAAAGTGCCGGATTCTGCACCTGGCATGGGGCAGCCCTGGATGTACAGAGAGGCTGGGGAATGAGAGGCTGGGGAGCAGTGCCATGGAAAGGGACCTGGGGGTCCAGGTCGATGGAAAGTTGGATCTGAGCCAGCAGTGCCCTGGCAGCCAGGAGGGACATCCCTGTCCTGGGGGCATCAGGCACAGCATCGCCAGCCGGGCAAGGGAGGGATTGTCCCGCTCTGCTCTGGGCTGGGGCGGCCTCACCTCGAGTGCTGGGGGCAGCTTTGGGCACCACAATATAAGAAAGACA
>VZTI01001920.1:945936-977469 GCA_013397865.1 Struthidea cinerea
GGGCAGTGGTCACAGCACCAAGGCTGACAGAGCTCAGGAAGTGTTTGGACAATGCTCTCAGGCACAGGGTGTGACTCTGGGGGATGGTGCTGTGCAGGGCCAGGAGTTGGATTTGATGATCCTTGTGAGTCCCTTTCAACTCAGCTTATTCTGTGATTCTGTAAATGGGTGTTCATGGAGTGACCCATATCACTCAGACTAGCAAGGCGGTAAGGCCACAGCCTACACTTATTCTTCTGGTTGTCAAGAGGACACAACCAAAAAGCACCAGCCCCATAAGTGCTTCCTATGCTTTTGGATGTACAACACCCCTCGTGCTATGAAGCCAGGCATCCCCCACACAACTGAAAATGGCCTTTGTTCCTCTGTGAAGGAGCACATGTTCCCCCCGAGCAATCCACAGCCTCACTGAAAATTCATATCACCCTTCCCATGGTTGCTGCACATGGTCTCCCAAACTGTATCCTGGGCAAAACACACATTGGGCCAGACCCATGCCCTCTCCATCCTATACCCAGACCACTGTCCCAGCAGCTGGCCTGACCTTTGGATGAGAAAGTGAGGGTCCTGCTTGCACCACACTTTTCAAAGAGCACATTAACCCTGATTGTCTTGGCTAGCTCTCTGGAATTTCCTTCCTTGCCCCGGAGACAGAGCATTCTGTGGAAATGAAAATTAATACTTACAGGCGACTAGAGTTTGGGTGTGTTTTCAATTATATATTGAAAAAAAAAAAAAGAGAGAGAGAGTGGAAATTCAGTGGCAGTTACAAATAAGCCCATTTTAATTGCAAATTTATTTAGCAGGAGGTGGAATTAATCACCTAAAAGAGAACGGGGGGAGAGCCTCAACGCTGCACACAAAGCAAGGAAAGTGCGAATCACACAGTTGGCATGAGATCCCATTTCATTTTTGTTAAGTGCAGGGGTTTTAAGTCCCTGAATATCTCACTGTTCTTTCCCTCCTGTTCTCCAGAGGGAGAACAAATGCAAATGGTGTCGTGTTAGAAGGGGCTAAAAGGGCACCCTGTAATAATCCAGTGCGCGAAACCCCATGGATTCATCAAGGAGGGAAGGTGTAACAGCCATCAGGAAGCCTGCAACAGCCTCTGTGTACACATAACACCTCCAAAGGAATTTTCTGCAGCTATTCAAGAACAGACCCAGGTCTATTCACCCCAGTTTCACCCCATGGCTTGCACATGCCTCAGCAGCTCTCAGAGGAGCACAAAAGAGGGCTGGACACACCAAAATAACCCCAGCCAGATGAAAAATAGGCTCTGTTGTTTCTCCTCTGGTGCTGGTGTTGGGTTTGACAGTTTTCCACAGTGTGTACCCCACAGCACAGCATAGCAGGAGCACAAACAAGCCCCCAGCAGCAGCCAGTCACTTTATAACTCTTCCCCACACCACACCGACATCTTTTCCACACCAAGCAAGGACAGAAGCCAGGCAAGACCCCAGCATCCACAATTCTCCAGCAAGCTCATATGCCACCTCCAATGCAGCCAAGTCCCAACAGATATAGCCACAGCACAGCAGGCTGCAGGCAGGATGAAGATCCCTTTTGTGGAGTGGAGGCTGAGGTGGGGGTCAGCTCCAACATGTTTTCCATACACATTTTCCTTGGAGGCTGTGAGTTGATTCAGCTCGGGCAATCTTGCTGTCATTTCAGATTCCTGCTCCACTAACATTCAATCTTTAGCTGTATAAATAGAGGAAATATATTCCATGTTTCCAGCCAGTGCTTGTCACCTCAGTGAGCACTGAAACCTTCTACTGTCAATGAATTTGTTCAGCTCCTCCTTGGACCTGCTGATCCTGTCTCCACAACTGCCTGTAGCAGCACCTCCCTTGACATGCTGGCAATGCTCTTCCTAATGCACCCCTCATGCACCATCGGCCTTCTTGCCCCTCAGGGCACTTCTGGCTCATGGAGAGCTTGTTGTCCACCAGGACCCCCAGGTCCTTCTCTGCACAGCTGATTTCCAGCAGGTCATTCCCCAGCCTGTACTGGGCTGGGGTTATTCTTCCCCAGGTGCAGGACCCTCCATTTGCCTCTGTTGAACTTCAAAGAGTTCAGCTTATCCATTACAAATAAGCTTTTTAAAATTTGAATCACTCTACAACCAGTACCCTCCTCCTCTCCAGGTGTTGTTTATAACACTGCTATTTTCTGCAATGACTCAATCCAGAGATCTGAATTTCTGACCAAAAGGAGAGGGATCATCAGGCTACTTAGTCACCTCCAGTGAGCAATCTGCATATGACACTTAACTCCCCTATTTTTTTTAATTATTATTATTATTGCAAACTGGCTCTGTGTAATGCACTGAGAAGAGCGTGTTGCACAAGTTTCTGTAGGAACCCAATTTTGAAACTGCTACATGCAAGAACAGATATCAGCTGTGACCGTGAGAAAAACCACGGGTCTCATCCAAGTGACCACAGCTCACACGTAGAGTAGGAGCAGTTAGTTTGACTCTTGAAAAACACACACATCTCTCAGTTACGGGGTTTATCTTACAGGGGAAAAAATAAGTCTCTTTTCAGTGCACAAGTAGGACTGAGAATCGTTAATCCATCAGTTTGGCCATCAAGCCAAAAACATTTTGTTTGTGTGGGTTGAAGCGGTAATTTTGTACAGCTTTCCTTAGATGTGAGCAAGATATCAATCCCCCAAAATGAGGCACGGAAAGCCTCACACAAAAGCACTCATTTAGTTTTCAAAACTACACAACTGATTTTCTAAGCCACTTTCTAGGAAACAGTCTGTGAACTGTGAAGCATTTCTCAAGGGGAAAGAGCTGATCAGAGGGTTTGTGACACTGAGGAAAAGCTCCTACTGTCCCAGATTTGCTGCAGAGTCTGTTAGCTCACAGCCCATAAAGAACGAGTTTTTCTGACACCCTCCACACCAGGGAAATGTCATACTCCCCACTGCACAAGAGACAGGCCTTAGACCCCCAAAGGGCACCCAAACAAAACAAGATCACCAACACACAATCCTTGGTAGCACCCTCACTGTTGGGCATGAATGCCCCACCACAGGAGAGGAGGCAGGAGCCTGCAAGGGAGATGGGCAGCAAAGAAAGAAAAAAATATGGGAAAAGCAACAATTACAGTTAAGTTGTGCAGCTGCCAGAAAGGCTGAGGGACAGAAGGTGATGTCTGCTACAGAATGAGAGTCTGTAGCATTGCAGAATGGTATGAGGTCCCTGCACCATGAAGGCACAGGCTGCATTTGAAGATTAAACTTGGTGCTCTCCCTAGGATGCCAGCAGCCTGATACTTTCACTACAAACTCACTCTCTGATGGAATAAAACAAGCTTTCAAGCATCCAGCTAGAGGAAGTTGTCTTGATGGACGGTATACCCAGGGAAGTGGTGAGATCACATCCCCTGAAAGTGTTCAAACCACATGTAGATGTGTTACGTAGAGACATGGTTTCATGGTGGACCTTGCAGGTTAATTGAGTAATTGGACTCAATGATCTGAGAGGTCCTCTCCAACCTTAATGATCTCATGATTCTATATATACATGCACAATATGTACAGATTATAGAGTTGGTGGATTGATAACTCTCATATTGATAGAAACATTCAGATTGAGGGACACAATCTCTAAAGTTCAAACTTTTGACTTATTTGGCTTAAACCTGACATCTGTGAAAAGAACCCAAAAACCAAAAAACAAGCTCATGATTTTTGAGGGGTGGACAAGCAATTTCTGAAAGTGGAGTCTGGCCACACTGTCAAAAGACACATGGTGGGCTTCCTCTCTCCATTTGAAATGAGTTATTACTATACCAAATGCTTACTGTTTTCCAGTGAAGGAAGTGGCGAGTTCTTCAGGCTGTTTGCAAGCAGAGGATAACCAGTTCCTAAAAATTATAAAGGAATTACAGAGCTTAGGAGCATTTGCAGAATCTTCCTCCTAGTGCCTACATTTGCTGTAGGCTATTTATTTCAGGGTAACCTCGTTACTTCTGTGCGGTTACCACCCCTGTGCTGGCTGACACGTCCGTGAGTCTGCCAAGCACTGGAGGTGTTCGTGAAACTTTCCTGCCCACACCCCCCTTATCCCTTCACCCTCTCCATGCAGCACCAGTTCAAGGCCAGCATGGCTGCAAACAAGCTCAATTTCAAAGTACTGGCAGTGATGCAACAGTGATTACATTTGCCCAGTCAAACCAGGTAAAAATGATTCCCATACAGAATCAGAGCATTCAGAGCAGGCCGGAATCACGGAATCACAAATGGTTTGGGTTGGAAGGGACCAACCTAGTTCCAAACCTCCCACCATGGGCAGGGACACCTTACACTAGACCAGGCTGCTCCAAGCCCCATCCATCCTGGCCTTGGACACTGTCAAGGATGGGGCATCAACAACTTCTCTGGGCAACCTGTGCCAGGGCCTCATGACCCTCACGGTGAAGAATTTCTTCCCTAAAACACCAGACTCCATTTCACCAACAGGTAGGAGAAGGCTTCAAACAAAAGTATTTACTTAGAGAATAGCAGTGGCACTAATTTAGGTGCTGTTCAATAGGGATATGTGGGTGCATTTGTTACCAAACCCCAGTAATTAGATGTTAAAGATGTGCATTTCTCAGAGGCCATTGGGGCTTTGCACAATGTTCTGAGCACTGCAAGCCAAATGTGATGCTGGTAACACCTTCCTCTGTTGTGCAATTGCACTGAAGAAATACCAGCTCTCTTTTCAGTTTTTAAGAAAGTTAAGTGGGAAGGAAAAAATAAAGGATAAAAGGGATGATATCTGGGGGAAATGCGCAGTAAAAGAAGCAGGATAAGTCCTTTGATCAAAAAGGAACACTTCATCTGTAAGGAATTTTTTGGTGCTGTTTAAGCCCTAAGAAGAACTATAGCCAGATTCACAAATATGATTATGTTGAGAAGCGTTGCACATGGGTATTACTAAAACAATGATCACAAGGAATAGAAATTTAAGAGGAGAGTGAAAGGACTGGTACAAAAGAGTCCCAAAGACAAAAACATCCCATAACCCCACCACTTGCAACACAGATATCAATACGTGGGAACCAAATCCCTTTAGCACATCAGCATTTATGCAGCCGGAAACTCGTGAAACTCGTTCCACTGGTCCACAAACGCAGCAGAGGAGATGCAGTCAGAGCACGGAACACAGAGAAACGACACCAGGGAAAAGTGGGGTTATGGACAGGGCACCAGCAAATTAAGCCAGGAAGAAATTAAATTGAGAGGAAGCAGGAATGGGCAGTTACAGATGACATTGCAGCTCCTGCTGTGAACTCTCTGCCCCCAAGAGGGCTCTCAGCCTCCAGCAATTGTCTTTCTGCAGGTATCCCTCCACTTCCAGAGTGCACACCCTGTGCAGAGCCAGAGAAAGGGCTCAGAGTCCAGCAGGATGCTCCATTAAGATATAATGTAATCCAAATTAAGCTGGATGCACCAAGTTCTGATAAACCCCTAAGGACAAAGGAAAGGAAGATTTCTCCATCTACACATTGAAAAAACATTCCCAGTAATTGCCGCTGCTCCTTCATCAAAAGCCCCTTTTCCCTTGCATCCCCCCGTGCAGCAGAGCCTGCTCTCCTCTCCCCAGAGACCAACATCTTCACACAGAGTCCTACAATCACACAGCACCAATGCCAATGATAAAAACGGAGAATTCAAACCCAAGTAGCAACAGATGTCTCATTTACAGATTACCACAACTTCTCAAGACAGCAGCAAGAAATGACCAATTTGGAGACTCTCATTAAAGTGTTTCATTCCCCTCTCTGTTGATTCACCAGCTTAAATCTTACACTGTTTTTTTGGTGAAGGAGGGGGGACAAAGACTCTTTTCACCTTCTTAATCATTTTATGGATGCAAGAGCATCCTTGATGCTTTATGGCAAGGTCCACTGGGCTTTGCAGGCAGCTTTTTTAATTTGCCTGGCTAATAAAATGAAAGAAAAAAACATCACCTTCTCAGTCCTGCAACATACAGATTTATGTTATGGCATACAGCAGGGCTTGTTCTTCAAAGCCTCTCATGCTCCCTGTGTGATCACAGGGGTTTTCTGTGACTGCCACAGTGACATAAGCATCATGTGACAGTGGTTGGCTCAAAAAACAAGGTCTTTCCAGAGATGCAACTCTCCAAAAGCAGTGCTGACAATACTCCAACCATCCCAATTCTGCCAACCAGCTGGTTATGCCCTGGAAAGCACCTGATCTTCCAATTTAAGTGTATTTTCATTATCCCAGTGGCCCATGACCTTCATCTCTATAAACAGCGCTGGCCTCACAGCAGAAACCCTGTGTCAGCCAGCCCATCACAGCACATGCAAAGACCTTTTCTTAAGAAGAGGACCAGAGAGGTGCTCAAAGGGCACATGTGGACAGACAGCAGTAGATAAGGACCGTGTTTACTCAGACATACACAAATTCGCGGTTGACTAAGCACAAAAAAATATGGATCATGCTTACCTGGGCAAGTCTATAAGCAATCCCAGTGGATGGAGCACACTGCTGGCAATTTACCTGTGGAAGTGAGAGCTGCAGTATCTACCAGACAATGCTAATGTCCTCTGATTTTAAGGGGTTGAGTCTCCAGGGACATCAGCAACTGCACTGCTCCTGTAGCATTTTAATAGTTCAATAGCAGTGAGGCAGCTGCCTCTCCAGGCACCCGTGTCCTCTTCCCTCCCAGGTGAACAACACCAACACTAAATCTGACACCTCTGCAACTTGACAGAATTATTGTGCAAGAGAGAAGCTTCTCAAGTGCCTCTGGCTTTTTGCACAGAGCCATGCAAGGACATTGCCCCGTGGCTGTGCCTGGGAGCTGAGGACATATGGCAGCCCATACACAGCCACTGGGCTATTACAGGCATCAGAGAGACTAAATTCAGAGAAAAACACCTTCAATAGTCTTCCTGGACAAGATTTAAAGGTAAGAGCAAAAGCTGTCTGAGAATATATGGACAGACATTGGCACTGCATGAGAGAACCCCAGGAACCCAAACAGGACCTCAGCATCCCCTCCTGTCACCGCAGGCAGAGCCCAGACATGTGATCCACTTCACCCAGGGGAAGCTGAACATCAGGTTAGGAACACAAACTTGTGTTAAGACCTTGCTCTGTCCTCAGGCACATTAGACCTGATGCATCTTCCACAGCTATCAGGGAGTTACACTGCTTATATAGAAAACACCTTCATAAAAGCAGCAATCCCAAGTGCACACCGCGAGTATGGGCTCACCAGAAGATCCCAGACCATTCCTTTCATTAGGGATGGGGGAAAAAAAAAAAAAAATCCTGTTTGATCTGCAGTGGGAAGGGGAAGAGAGCATGAATGCCCTCATTCAGCTGCAATTAACCGGGGCTCCTCCTTAGCTTCAGTACACCAGGAGTGAAAACTTGGACGGGAATAACTGGGTGGGTTTGGGATGGAGGGAGCAACTCTTCCCCCTACGACAGCCTAATAGTACCACCTGGTGGAGAAAGCCAAATTAGCTCTGCCACTGCAGAGTGGGGCTGCAGAGGGATGCAAGGAAACACAGCGAGAGAAGATGAAAGATATAGCAGGGCTATTCAGGCTTATTTTTCTGTAGAAACTGAATTTTCCACGCCTTTTCACGAGGTGCTCAGTGAGGGTGAAAAACACACTGGGACCAAGCAGTTTAGTTCAGGTCTCCCACTACAAACCCAGACACGTGCCCAGCAAAGAGGCCCTTGGTGTGGGGCTGGTACTCCTCTCGAGGGGTTCATTTTATTTTATCACAAAATAAAATAAGCAGCAGCCTTCGAGGACTTGTCAGGAGGCAACCAGGCAGCTAACATCAACCTACACAGTACAAACAAGTGTCTCTCAGTGATAGCCATCTCCAAGTAGAGAAATTTCACAGCTGGATGTTAAAAAAAAAATAAAATAAAGGCCTCTGAAATTTGTATTAACAAAGGAATTATTTGGAGAAGGCCTAGATGGAAAATAAAATATGAAAAGCTGCAGAACAACAAGACTAAATAAATTCCTAAGCCCACATATATCTAAGTTTTGAAGTGTTTAATTAGAGATTTTTCCAGAATCTGCAGACAAAATGTTCATTTTTGACAATGCGAGAGTTTCATTACACTTAAGTAGCCTCATTATGCAGTTCCATCCTGGTGTTGAATCAATTAAGCATGGCAGCAATAAAGCAAAGTGGAACTAAAACTAATGTTCTAGTGGGAGCTAAATCACCAGGATTATTCAGAGTGAAATGTTGCTTAAGGAGACCCAGGTGAAGTTTATTTACACTGGTGAGTGTCTCTGTGCTGTGCCACGCAACCTGGAGAGCCTGACCTACTGCTGCACCCCTCCAAGCAGCAGCAAATTAAATCCCTAAATCATGGGAGGTGTTTGCACTCTCGTAGCTAATTTAGGGCTCTGAGTAACCTTATTTTTATATATATTATACAGATAACTCAAATAAATATGTTTTAATTTTATATATCGGAAACAAAATTCTATCTAAATTAGAGCTCTAAGGGAAAGACTCATTCAAAACCAACAATATCTTAACAGAGGAAAGGTAAATAACTTCTACTTTTTACAAAGCTGTGCAGTGCAAAATCATGTGCAAGAGTTTTGTCTACTGCAAATCAGCCACTGTTGACTTCTATTCAACTACAACAACTTACAGTCTCTTCCACAATTTGCCAGAGCCACTAATTAGCTTACTAAATACTCCCTGCCTGTTGTGAACTCCTGAGATGATGGAAGTTGGAATGCTGAAGTTTTTTAACACGCAATTAATTTTTCCATTTGCTGTTTTCTCCCCTCCTTGGTCTTGGCTCAGCTCACACTGCTCTGTCGCTGGATCAAGCTGAGCTCAGCTCAAGCATGGTGCTGCTGCTACATTGTGCTTAGCCCAGGGATTTCTCACCAGATGTTAATGCTGTTTATTAAGAGAAGTGATTGTGAACAGAACTGCTCTGAATTTCAGCCAAAATAGGCTTTCAATTGCTCATGCTGCTCAGATCTGCAGGAAAACCAAAGTTTGGGTATTTGAAACAGAAAACTGCTTCCATTTAGAAATGCTGGTGGGAGGCAAGTTTGGGGCTTGAGTCACCTGCTCCCTATCTCGACAAAGGGCAAATCAGATTTTACCTCTGGGTCTTTGGCCCCAGGAATCTTGTCAGTGACAGGGTAAAAAAAGGTATGAAGCAATCCAACTAGATCCTCAAGCTGTTGCTGTGACATCCTGCTGAAATCGGAATACTCAGGTTTCCCACCACTGCTGGCCCAAGAGAAGTAACTTTGGCATGGAGACATTTACTTAGTGAAAGCTTCAAGTCAAAATCTTAGTGTTCCCCCTCAAAAGACAATTTCATCAAAATATTTCCTTAGATTAAGTAATTTTAATAACATCCCTCTAGACACCATTTACATACCATTTGCCTGGAAACAGACCAGCTTCCAGTAAAAAAGCAGGCAGTCCTGACCCAGCATCTCCCAACCATCCTGTGAAGACAGGAATGAAATTAATCCCTGGTTGACTTCCCAAAAGTTGCACAATTACATAGAAAGTCACGCCGACTCCTGAGCCAGAAAACTACCAAACTGGGGAGCAGAAAACTACACCACTGCTTCACCTTTACAGGCCAGCAGGAGCTTGGCCATTGAGCAAGGAGGGACTCAAGGTGCCGGAATGGGGTGAAGGGTTAATGTGCAGGATGGAGGCTCTGGCTCTGCAGATCCTGCCAGGGTGGGCTGTGAGGAGCCAAGGAATTGGGTAAGAAAACAGCCTGGCTTCTCTCACGGAGTCACGGAGGCGATACAGCCCTGCAGAGTGTTTCCATTGTAAGGAATTGGCATTTTCTGATGGAAAAAAAAAAAAGCGCTCAGCCTGGAAGCAGTTCTGTATTGAGCGCTGCCAGCACCCACTGGAGTCAGGGTGTTTGAGGAGCCTCTTGCTTTCTCAGGTATCCAAAATGAAATTTCAGAGCCCAGTCTTGGGCTCCCTTCTTCTCACCCATCTTGGCTGCTCTTCAGCTTTCCATTAGATGGGTCAGCAGCAAATCTTGTGGCCATTATTCCTCGTGCTGGAGTTGCTCCACATGAGGCATCCACAGTCCTGCCTCTTTCCTGGATTTGGGCAGATACAAGGTTTGCAGATCCTGTCTCAGGAGGGGTCTGTTTCTTCCATGTCCTTTCTGTTGTTGTTGTTCAGGCTCCAGGAAAGTAAGTATTGTTGTTTCCCAACCCCTCTCATGCTCATGGGGACGTTCACAGCCTGAGGCATCTGAAAAGATGTTGGAAAGGCAGAAGTTGTCCATTCTTGTCCATACAAGGAATACTGGAAGAATTCTGTATTTGGCCCTGCCAGCAGTGTTGCTTCTGGACTTTCAGGGGAGCAAAGCATCCTGGTGATGTCTTCTCCTGAAGGACATCCTACATGGAGGGGTGGAAACTGCCAGGGCTGAGGGCCCAGCATGAGCAGCAAGCAGAGGAGCTGGTCCAGCTGGCAGCTCTTTCCTTGTGCTTCTCCCACCCAGCTCCACACATCTCCAAAAGACTGAGAAAGTTCAGGCCTGCCCACAAGCCCCTGTGAGCTTCCCCAGCAGAGAGCCCCACAGCTCAGGCTATAAGGTCACCCCAAAAGCCTGTCTTCTGGGGAAGACTGTCAGGAAAACAATCACTCTCTAGATGTGGTATCCTGTGCCCTTCTTGGGCCAGCAGGGGACCCCCAGTTCCTTTCTTTTTCTCATAGGCAGCTCTGCAACTTCTTCCACTGCCTACCCAGCCTAATTCCTCACTCTCCAGCCAGTTTTTCCCCCCTGTCATGGGCTCCAGGGAAGACTTTCACAGAACCATTCAGTTTGGAAAAGACCTTTAAGATCACTGAGTCCATCTGTTAACCCGACACTGCCAAGTACTAAACTATATCCCTAAAGTGCCACATCTACCTGGTTTTTGAACACTTGCAGGCACAGCAACACAATCACTTCCTTGGGAAGCCCGTTCCAATCTTTAACCACTCTTTCAGTGAAGAAATGTTTCCTAATATCCAGCTTAAACATCCCCTGAGGCAACTTGAGGCCACTTCCTCTTCTGTCACTTGTTATCCTGGAAGAGCCTTTTCCAGCTACCAGAACACAACCACAGGCTAATGAATACTCGATGATGACCTTTGCTGAAGACTCAGCCCTGTCCATTTCTGGCAGATCTGCTGGGCTCAGGGCATGTTGCAGCATTCAGGCCAAAGCAACAAAAACCTGGTTAAAGGAAGTGATTTGGAGGCTTCCTGGAGTCCTAAGGAGCACCTGTGTGCTTTGCCAGGGAAGAACAGCAGACAAGTCATTTCACACAAGAAGGATTTTGACCTGCACTGCTGAGTTTCAGAATGGGACTCCCCAGGGTTTGAATTTACAAAAATCAAAAGGACTTACTAGTATCCAGCAACTGGCACCATTTTCGCTCCAGGCAGCTAAGCAGAGTCTTCTCCCAGTCACACATGCTGCAGACAACCCTAAAACATCTTCCCTGGCTCACCACGAGGCAAAGATTTAGCTCAGCTCAAAAGCTCACCATTATCTGCTTTGCTCCCCCCACACCCACCTTCGTTACTCCCACAGACCAGACTTCTCAGGCCCTCAACTGACAAACCAGGAGGCCACACTCAGCCTCCCTTGGCTCTAAATAATCTGGGTTTGGGCATGATGCCCTGGGCCCACCTCCCTCCACACTGGTAAACAAGTCACACCTGGCTCGGGTGAAGCTGAGGTGTAAGAGCTTTCCCACAGGGTTGTATCAGTCTGTGAGGACATCCAGCAGTAACACCCAAATGAAGGCTTGCTTCTAGAAGTTGTGATCCCAACAAATGTTATCCACTTCCCCTCAGTGTCCTTCATGAAACCAGTTGCAGAGAGGTGGCCAGGACCCAGAAGGAGGAAGATGCACGCCTGAATTTGAGCCATAGCATGTCTTGGGAACCTGTCACTGCCAGCCAGGGCCACCAGCAGGAGTAGAGGCAAAGCTGGACAGAGTGTTAGCACACAAGCAGAACTTCCCCCTGTGCAGCCCAGTCCTGGAATAGCTGAATATCCAGTGGAAGAAACTCTGAGCCCCAAGCAAGCACTGACTTACATGCAGAGGAGAGACAGATCTTCAAACAGCATGAGATTGGGTGGCTCTGTAAAGTCCAAATTCCACTTCCAGAGCTGCATACAAGACTCTGAGCCATATATGCCCTCTCCCTTCTTACAGAGCAATCTGGGAATATTAATACCAAAAAATGAATCCACAAAATGCAGTTTTCCCTTCCTACCAGCAATTGTCTATCCCAATGCTCATGCCCAGAATGGCTCCCTGGCATGGAAGCCCACTGGCACACACAACTGCCCATGTTCATATCAGTGTCCTCCAGGAGGGAGGGGCACGTCCAAGCTGCTCAGTCCTGAGCCCCAGCCAACTCCCAGGCCGTCTGCGCTCTGGCCAGGGACTGACAATTTAACAGCACAATTGAGTTGCGATGCCTGAGGACATTCCTTGGCTCTGCTCAACTCGCTGGTGTAGCTGCAGTTCCTCAGACCACTCCCTTCCTGCCTTTCATAGCCAAGGCCTCTTTGATGTATTTCCAATGTAGGTTAGGTTATAAAACTGCTGCATAGAGAGACCCTCACATGATCCCTGCTCAGGGAGGACTTCCCATACCCACCTCTGCATGGGTACTCATCATTACATAAATAATATATTTGGTTTTATCTCTTCTGCAAAAAGAGCACAAGGCGGCTCACCCAGAAATGGCCAGATTAGCTTTGGATAACTTCTAATTGCAATTACATAGGACAGGATGGGTCTTCCCCATGCACTTATAAACCTGGCTACTCTTTTCCACCAGCAGCTGAACATGTGCACAACCATCTGTGCACCAAGAACTGTGTCAGGTGTGCAGAAAAAATGCCTTTTCTGGAAGTGAAGGGGCTGGGTGTGGCTCGGAGTGGCTGCACAAAACACTGCTGACCCAACTGATGAACAGCAGGAGATGGAGGAGCCAGAGTAGGAGGCAAGGGCACAGCAAGCCAATATTGCTAGCTGAAAGACAGCATTGCATGCAGTCAGAAACCCAGTTGGTGACTGCTATGACATTTGCAAGTTCACCCTCTTAAGCTGGCATGAAAGTGTCTGTGAAATCTGCAGTCATGCTGCAAAGTGCCATGCAGACATACTCTGCATGGAGAACCTCTTGAAGAAAACAGAAAAAAAAAAAGAAAGAAAGCATTCTCAAGAGGATGGTTATATTTGACCTAAGAGCACTGTGGGAACAAACATCAACAGTACCACACATAGGTGTCAGTGCAAATTTTCTTCCTAAACAAGCCATCTTTTACTATTTAAAAAAACCCTCTTGTTCTCAAGAACATTCCATCCCTGAATTCCACACACAAAGCTTGGATCGGATGTCTACTATTCATATATTTTTCCCTCTTGGTTTCAATATTAGCTGAGGAGCATTATCGGCAGGAGTTAGAGCCGGAAATAGGAAACGAGATGGAAATTGTTAACAAGAGGGGAAAATAGCTCAAGAAGGTTGATCCCTCTAAGAACAGCTACCTTTTACAGCCTAGGATTATGTAACACTCAGACCAGAGTCAATTTAGCAAAATGAAAATTCAAGACATTTGTGGGTTTTGTTCGTGCTGGTCAGGAACCCTGCTATTGCTGTTTTATTGTGCTTTACAAACACAGAGCCAGGAAGCTGACAGTCTAAGCATGAAAGGAATGGCAGGTGGCTACATGTTCTTATCTATATGAGTAATAACCCAGCATGGATCAGAGGGAGAGGCACCACTGTTCCCCACAGTTCCATCTTTCCTCTTTGTGCTCTGTGCATTGTGTTAATAATCAATAAACAGAAAACATGGAGGGAGAAAACCCAGCCGCAGCTGAATTTGAGTTACTGTTGGTACACATTAAACAGGTGAAGTTGGTACCACAAGTCAGGAGGACACTAAATAACAAATGAGTGCTGCAGGCAATTTTCAGTGCTTCTGTCCAGTGCTTTTCCCATTTGTGCTCTGCTGGTGTTAATGTCTAATCTTGTTCCAAATAATTTATCCTTCCTGAAGACCAACAGTGTAGTCTCTGTACTCACACTAAAAACCTGTCAGTGTGCTGGGATATAGCAACACCCCACTTGCTGTGAAACAGGTTCTCGAGGGACACTGCAGATGTTTATTGCTCGTGGTTATTTACAATTAGAGTAGAGAAAACCAACAGTTATTCTCACCTGCTGGAGAAGAGTCTTGCCCAGTGGCAGGATGATTTAAGAGTAACTACAAAAGATCATGAGCAATCGAGTTTGTGTGACCTGACCAGGTAACCCCGTCTCTAACAAAATGAAAACTCCTCATGTGCAGCAACAGCAAAGTAAAATGGGCTTCTCGGAGCTATTATGAATGTGTCCTGTCTTATTTTACACTCTCACCATGCAGAATGAACATAATTACAGCTGAAGTAGAGTAAATCCTTGCCATATGCCAACGTGATGATTTGCTCTCTGATCCTACCCTAACCATAGGGATAGAATGCATCAGCAGAAGCTTAAATTCTCATTCCCCAAGAGGCAGATGAAACGTATTATCTGTACATACACAGCCTATATTGATGCCATTCCAACATATGTTGCTGAAATTCTGATGTTTTGCTGGCACCACCATTTCAGATCCCATTAATACTCGAAGAGAATCCCTAAGCAGTGTGGTTTGGCACTGCCAGAAGAGGTGATGATGCTCCTCACTGTGTTTCTCAAGGATAAAGGCCCATCTGGCAAATTGTGCAGTAAAAGAATAACATAAATGTATATATTGGGAATTTAAGATGAGTACTAATTCACTAAATGTGCAACAACCACAGGCTTTAACTGCAGATTTGATCAAAATGGTGAGCATAATCCTAAGAACAGAGTATTTAGTTATCTTAAGGACAGCTGTGACAGGCTGAGATGCTGTGGCTTTGGTTCCAAGAGAACAAAGCTAATTTTGTCTTTCTTGACTTTGGTATGAGTAGTTTTGGGATCCCTGCAATTTGCTTCAATTTGCAGGCTAAGCATAAATTCAGAAAAAATAGTTTGCCTGACTTCAGAATAAAAACATCCTCAGTCATATAGGGACTACTATGTTTTCCATTTCAAAATAAAGCAGTGCACTGCCCAGAAAAAGGCAACATTCTCACCTAAAATTAAATCCTATTCTCTCCTCAAAGTTTTATTCTGAATTGTCGCTGTTTATCCTACCTTCTTCTTTGCTTCTGAGCTATGTACACACTCAAATGGGATTTCTCCATTCTTTAATATTGAGTAAATTACACAAGAAGTCTTCACAGGGGTTCCCCATGAACAATCTCACATTAGACATCCACTCTGCAAACGTGCAAACTGCAGTGTGGGTGTTTTGGTACGTGACATCCATAGTTTGGCTTTGGTATGTGATACTGTAGGGCACATTTCTTGATATGCCGGTGTATCTTCCACCAGAGCAAAGCATTTCAAACCAAGGGAAACAGTTTCTGAGCAAGGATGAGCCTCATCTTGCCCAGAAAGTTGCAGCTTGAAGATTTTGTCCTTCAGCAGCAACAGACATGAGGGCAGCATCTGAGTGTGGGTGTAGACCCTGACATTCACTTCCAGAAGGACTGAGTGCATCTGTACCCATTTTTCTGCTCTGGATACCACTGTTGTATGGATGAGATGTGAGATAATTTCCAAGGGACTGCTTGCATTCCCAAGGTTTATAAATGGGATGTACTGTGGGAAACGAAACAAGAACAAGCAAGGGATGGAGAGGACTTCCTCTTGCACTCACAGAAACAATGCCAGCCTTGGGGATTCCAGCTGACATGATGAACCATCACATGGGTTTATGTCCAAAAGGCTCTTTCCAGCCTCAGTGATCTCAGGCTCTTTGAGACAAACAGTGCCCAAAGAGTGTTTCAGCCTCAGCCTTCCATGGGTAGTGCACTGCCTTGACCAGGATTCACTCCTTAAAAATGCGGATTTAAAAGGAGTACTGGGCTCTGAAATGAGCTGGGTTAGCACCTCAAGGGGATAAAGGATGCACATCTATTTTATTAACCTTGCCAATGTGTTGGACCCTCAGGCCCTGCACCGGATGGTACCACACAGTCTGCGGTTTGCAGGCTGAAGAATTGCTGTGTGCTGCTCAGTGCAACTTTTTCCTGGGGTCTCCAACAGCATCTTTATTTCTCTCCTCTCTTCCTATACTCACATCTCTTCTGCCACAGCTGGTCTAGGCATTCCCCAAGAAGAGACAAAATTAAACCCCTCAGTCCACTCACATGTAATCATTCCCCAGATCTGAAAGAGGTGGTCGGAGTGCACCTAAAAGCTTTTATTAATTTAGCTTTCCCACACTATGCTTACTTCCCTGCTTCTCCTGTGTAATTAGAAACTCATTTCCTGAGGGATACATGTCTCCCAGAGGGGAAACAATAAGAAACATTCAGTAATCACTAGCCTCTGCTATAAGTTTATTTTAAGGCTGTAATTGCTGGGAGCTCCCAGGGATTTGGGGGATATTTATTGTTATAGCAGAGCAAGTCAAAGTACTGGCACTGGGACAGAAAGCCTTTCATCCCTGGGTCACCAATGCAAATCCAGAACAGGTAAACAGTGGATATAAGTTGCCTTCATCCAATGAGCCCTCAGGGGCGAATGTGACATTGGTTTGGTTGCCTTCATTTACTGCCTAGCAGGCAGATGCCAGGCTGCTGAGTCCACTGCCTCTGGATGACCCCACCAATAGTCTCAGCAGGACCAGCAGGAAAGGTGTCAGGAAAATTATTTATTTTCATAAAGCCAGGTGTACACATGCACTCCTGGTAGAGGGGCTTAAAGTCGAGACTAAACAACTGGAGTAGAAACACATCCAAGTTTCTCTTCTCTTCTCCTCCATATTCACCCTCTGGTTTACAACAGAATGAATGGTGTTCTGACATTGCCATGTAAATTTACACCGTGAATCCCCCATGTGAGCACCCTTCATGCAGCCAGAGGAAAACAAATGCTATTACTGAGTATAAAATCTTCACTGGCCTCACCAGTTGCAGGTGGATCTGCCCTGAGCGTGGGTCTTGTGCTAGACCAGAAGGTGTGGTGGATCTGAGACCTGGTCCAGGCTTATATACTGAAATCCCCCATTAGCCAACCAGCCTGTCAGTCCTTCAGGGTGACAGACCCCCATGAGCTGCTGGCTGTGTCTCTTTGAAGGCACAGCCACCACAAATCTTCCTCATGCTCCACTCCTGGGCTTTCCACACTCTCCATTGCAGCTTTGCACCTTGGGCCTTGTCTCTTGCAGTATTACTTCTGAGTTGTCCAAGATGTTTTCAGACAGACACAGCACGAGAAAGCAGTGATATCTGAGATTGCAGCAGGGCTGGCCCAGCTCCAGCACAGATCTCAGGGAGGGCTGGAGTCGGGGAGCCACTCTCCAGCCTTAGTTACGTGAGCTTGAGTCCCACATACCTCTACCAAATTCAGTGCCACAACTGCACACGGAGGTGACACAACCACAACCAGGATCTGGCTCTGCAGTTGCAAATGCCTCTGTTGTAAAATTTGGCTCAAGGACAAGTGGTTATGTGGGCTCTGCACCCTGGCAGGCTGAGCACACACACCTGCCTTTTGGGGAGCATATGTATGAATTGAAGGCCTCTTGTCAGACCCAATGACAGCTCCTGGTTTAGCCAGGTTCATCTCGGTTTTTTGGGAATGTCTGAGGGCAGAGCTGAGCTTTGAAGCATTCAAACCTAAAAGATCCAAGTTCTGTGAACCAGAAAAACATAATGTGCACTCGGTCTTGACACCTTGTGCACAATTTGCGTATTTCCCAAACAAGCCCTCCCTAAGCCGTCCAAGAAGCCAGCATGGGATTTGTAAATGTGGACAATTTGACAGTTTTATTTTTGATGAGCAGAGCTAAATTACACAACTTTTCTCACTCTGTTATTTAATTGAGTCAGGCATTTGAAATTAGACCTAATTACTTTTCTCACCCCATTAATGTCCAGTGACAGTTGATTTCTGTTTTGTGAGAGGAGTTGGAGCTTTTGCTGAATTATTCAACTACCACCTCCTTGTGAAGGATCCTAGGAAGCAATAGCAACAACCTCCTTGGCTAGTTTATGCCTTGTGCACACAACCTGCTTTTCACCCAGGTCAACTGGCTGTAGTCAAGCCTCCTTGGATCACAGGTCACTTTGCTTTGTGGAGAGTTTGTTCTTACTGGGCTGCTGTGGATGGAGCCCCACTGCTCTCACTGCTGGAAAGTGCTTGACTGCTACCCCACCCTGCTTGGCTTGGCACTGGCTTTTGCACTCGGGTGTTTGTCTTTGCCCCAGGTTATTCTGGCAGGATCTCTCTTCCCCATATAAATTCTTGTGGGCAAGGAGAACTTCACCATGTTAAGCTCAGCTAGCACTGAGGTCATGTAAAGTTTTCCAGCTGCTCTTTCCCCCTACACTTGTACATGCATCCCTCCAGAGCACTGCCTTTGCTTGCCCTGCTTATTCTCTATAGAGAGGACTCGTTGCAGAAAGATATTCAAAAAGCTTATTAATATCCCAAAAAAACCCCCAGAGTACAAGGAAAAGATGGGAATAGCATTCACAAGCTGGAAAAATGCAATCTCTCCATCATACTTGACCTTAAAATCAGAGCTGGAAACAGAAGCAGTTGTGCACTGAGTCTATTCAGCATCTTCCACAACTTGGCTGACACAAACAGGAGAGCCATCACCTGCAAAGAGGGTGACCTGGGTCTCTGGGTGAAACTGGGAGGACAAGAGATGGGAAAACCACAGCCCTTCCAAGAAATGGCTTTCAGGACAGCATTTCCTGGAACACGTCCAGGGAATCAAAAAAAGTAATTTTGTAAATGTACAATTAAGACAAAACACAGCAGTGAAGGTCTTGCTGTTAGGCAGACTATTTTTTCCTCTCCCAGTTTCCTGGAAAATACAGAGAACACTCTTTGATGAGACCAATAGTTTTAGACAAAATAGTTTGATCATGGCTTCAATGATATGATTAAACCATGTGGCTACAACAGCTATGTTCCATCATCAGATCCCCAAAAACCTTACTTATATGCTTTCTTAACTTTTTTTTTTTGATTCGGCACATTTTCCTCTTTTTTGTCAACTCTAATACATGAATTTTATGCAACTTATATGGAAAAAAATATCACCAAAGTTCTAACACTTCTAAAACTTGACATCCTCCCGGGGTATTCAGAAATACATCTCTTTCTTTTTGTTTTGTTTCAGCACATTTCAAGGCAGAGACACGATGCACTCCTGACCTTCCTGTCATCATGTGGGGCATTTTTTTCACCTGTCCGCAGTATGCCTGCTCCAAGCCATATTCCAGCACCTCCCTCAGTACTACATAGCCTTCTCTGTGGAGCTGTTACCTCAAAAGGAAACAGATGGGAAACAGCCTTGGTTAGCACAGGACACTGCTTCTTATCTCTCTGTCTTACAGAAACACATGGGGCCAGCATCCTCCTCTCAGCTTTCTGTGTAAGGATGCATAGAAAACAATGAAAATCTATTCCTCTGCCAGAATGCCTAGAAAAATCACAGCTGTCTCCATGTCCATGAGCCAAGAGCAGCCATTCCTTAGGCTGCTTTGGCCAGAAGGTGCTTGATCTGCATCCATGACCCTTTTCAGGCTGTTATCACATCAATATTGAGTCAACATCGCATCCCAGAGGGATACATTGTCCCTGCTGAAATGGCCATTTCCCAGGCTGCAGGGCATTCCCATGGCAATAACTTCTCTCTGGCTTCTCTGAGACATCCCAGTGAGGGGAAATTGCCAACAACTCCATGTGCTGTTGGGCTCTAAGGTCTTGGCACAGCCACAGTCCACACCATGATTTCCTCATGCAACCCAGGAATGACTGGGTTTGCAGACTGAGAAGCTGCAGCACGAGTCTGAGGGTCAAAAGCCATTGTTAAAAAGATGTCGAGTGGGTTTACACACTTCTGACCTCTAAGATAACCCAAATCTGCCCAACACCTCCATGGTTTCCTAAATCTGTACTACATCTCCTATGCTTCAGCCCTGTCTCATCTCCGGGGCTGAAAGAATGAAAAAAGGTCTGAGTGGTTTCGTGACCTCCCCATTCGCAGTGACAAAACCATCACCGTGCTGACTGCAGCCCATCCCCATGAGTCATGGACAGAGCAGCCAGAAACAGCCCTCCACTGCAAAAAACGGCCTGATAAATCATCCGGAAAAAATAACCTCCTCATTTGTTTCTCCCCAGCCCACCCCTCCTTTAGCTGCTGTGCAGAGCCACGGCAGAACAAGCTGGAGGAAATATCAGACCTTAACCTCTCCACCAGTGCAGCGGGCAGGGGTGGGAGGGTGTGTCACTGTGTTCCTAAAACTGGCTGTCCTGACCCTTCTGCTCTGCAAGATTCCTGGTAGCACTGTCTGAACTGATGAATGAATGCCAGCAGAAGATACACCAGGAAGTGCTCGTTTACCCTCTCTTAGTCCCAGAGTCTTTTTATTTTGTAGGAGACATCACAAGCAGACGTTGCAAAGACCATCACAGAGCACAGAGGTGCTTGCTCAGGGCTGTCCCTTAGTGCACAGCCTGATTTGTGTGTGCACTCTGAGGAACAGGATCCCAAAGGCATCTGAATTCCCCATCATTGTGAGTCTTTGCCTGAAGTAAGGACATGCTTGTGACAGAAACACTGAATTTGATACGGGCATCTCCTATGCTGGGGAGAGGTCATAGGAGTTGGGTGTTAGATTCTGGTTTGGCTTTGACAGTCTAAAATAAACACCTGCATTTCATTTCAGCCCAGCAACTGCACCACTAGCTGCATCCCAGCCAGTGAGCACCAGGACACAGGGCTGGGAGGACCTCCTGTGTTGCTGACACTTCCAACCCTAAGCAAAACCAGCATGAAAATCCTTCTATAAATCAACCCCAGTCCATCTTCTGTCAATACCTGTTTTCTTCCCTCCTGCTTAGGAGGGAGTTCCTTACCCCAATTGCTAACAACCTTCCCAATTCCTAACCTAGATTTATTCACAGCCACTTCATGCCCATTTGTTCTTGTGCCAACATTGTCCCTAGGCTGAAATAACTCTTTTCTCTCCTGGTATATTTATAGACAGTCGTCACATCCTCCCCTGAGCTTTTGTTTTGCTAAACTAAACAAGCCAAATCCAGACATCCCATCCCACGTGACAGGTTCTCCATAGCCCTGTTTCTATTTGTTTTGTCCAGCCTCAGGCCACCTTCCCAATTCTGGGAGGTCTGACCTACCCTAGATGTCCAGATCATTGCAGGTCCTATACATAGTGCCTGGGTGAGGGAGAAACAGAAAAATGATGCAGCAGCTGGGTTTTGACCCAAACACATGTCAATAGCTGCTAAGTGCCACCACCACGCACAACTCATGCAGCACCTGTGATGGGGCAGAGACATTATCCTGTGTGGGTAGCACAGCTGAGAGCCAATATGTGAAGCAATAAACCCAAGGGAGGATGCACAGTGAATGCCAGCTGAGCACTTTGTACTGTAGAGATTTCCTCACCCATCGGGGGATTTCTTCATGCATGTCCTGGGTTTTGTTCCTGTCATGAGCCCATTCTTTAAAGGGATTTTGTACAATGACCAAAGCAAAATGCAGAGCAGCAGCACTGTGGCTTGCATTAAATAAGGGGCAGTTCATAAATTAAGGAATATTTTGTGGGTATTGAGAAAAGATGGACACATCTGGACACAACCAGTGGAGAGCTGGGAAGGGGTGGGAAGAGAAGCAGCAATGCCATTCTGCGATCTGAGTACAGCCTGCCCCATGGCAGTGAGTCCTTTAAACTTCCCCCGGCAAGCTTCTCCCTGCACAGAAGCGTACAAATTGCACAAGGAGCTTTAATAAATTACAGCTCCTAATTAAGCTCCTGATGGTTAGGCACCTAACCTGAGAACTTGCTTTCAGAACTTTGTTTTTCTTTGGACATGCATTTTTCCCTATGCTTGATCATTTTAAAGGTTATATTTCAAATAAGCCTAGCCCTGACCATTCTTGTAGCAGCACTGCACCACTGAGCTGTACATCACTGACCACAAGCTGCCCAGAAACAGGGAGGTTGTTAAAATCACCCTGTCACCACAAAGAATCAGCCTTTTTGTCAGCTCCCAGAGGCAACAGACAGAAGGATGATGCTGAGCTTTCCTGCCTCTGTGAATTTATTTTGATTTTGCTGATGGATGGGTGTTTGGGCAGCTGATCCACCTAGGCTGGGATTTTCCTATTCATCCTGCCTGGGGAAGGTTATGACAACTTCTCAGAAAACTTAGGGCTAGTAACTCAAATAAGGCCATGGAAAATTACTCTGAAGTGACCTGATGTCCCAAGATATTGTGTTTCATTGTTTATTTGTTTATTTACTAGGAGGGAAACCTAGCAGTCATTTCTGCTATGCAAATTGCTAAATGTTTTAAAAATTCTTGGCATGTGCAGGACTTTTCCTACTAAGTGACGACCAACAGTGACCTAATTCATGTTTGACTGGACTGAGATACAGGGCTCCAATGTACTAGATACGTCCCAGAACTTCACCAGAATCTGCCAAGAATTCACCAGAACTTTTGCCCAAATTGTCCTCTGGTCCCATTTAGCTTTAGGATGTCACTCAGAAACTGCCAGGGGAAAAGGTCAGATAAAAAAGTCCTTCAGATCCAATATTCCAAACCAAATCAATAAAGGCACTTGGTGAAACATGTTCTGTGTGTTTAGAAGTTCACAAATTTTGAGCTGCCACTGAAGTCAGAGCAAATAAAAGTTCTGAGCCACCGGTCTAAAATGTGCCATTAATGTCTGAATTAGGATATCTCTTCAAGGAGAGAGAGTAGAGGAAGCTGAAACTGAACATGAAAACTGAAATATAAGGACATGGAAATCTTGTGGTTTGGACAAGGGATATTTAAGTGACCTAATCAGATCTTTTTTATTTGAATGACAGTGGTAAAATTCCAGACTAACCATTTATAATTAGCCATATTCTTAGAATCCCTCTTAACACTTACAAAATAATTGACTGCACTTTCAACACAACTGATAATTCAGCTCCAACCCAGCACTTAAACTGTCTTGATCCAGCCAGTCCATTTGGTAGTTCAAGTATTCTATTGTTGGGTTAGTTCAATATTTTATTAATAAAAAGCTTAACTTCAGTGATGTTTTCTTGGTTTTAGGTTGGTTTATTTAACAGCTCTAATAAAATACATAAAAATGAAATTGATACTGAACCCATCTCTCTGGAGCAACACTGCTCCCAAATATTGGAGGGCCTAGAGCAGATGCCAGCCAGGTTAAAGGCAATTTCCCCCCCAGTAAATCTGTGTTCTTGCCCTGGGAAGCTGTTAACAGTGAGAGTGGGGAGTTCTGCTTGAACAGGGTCTGGCAGCAGAGGACCACACAAGGTGTAACTGGGTTTAACTGGGCCATAAATTGTCACTTCGTTGTGTTACTATTTAAATAGCCTCAGGGATGGAGGTTGCCACACTTCCACTATTCATTTTGCTGTCTTCCACCTCCAGCACATCCCTCCTCTGCCCCAGTCCTCCCCAGCCTCCTGATGGAGAGATACTCCACACCTGAACATCACCATTCTCTCCATGGGGTGTCCACTTCTTTTTCTGGGCATGTCCTGTGGATAGGAACAATATAATTGAGAATTTTGTGCTTTTTAGGCATGTCTTTAGTGTGGACCTTCACTGCACAGCAGTCACATAGACTCAGGTGCAGAATAGAGGCCACTGGAAGGAGCATTTTAGAGCCATGACATTGGCATTCAGAGGGACCAATGTGAAATAGTAAATAAAAGTTGTTCCTTGGCAATTCAAAATACGAGTGAAGAGTTGCTAAGATCCTCCATGGTATTTATCATTAACTTGCAACTTGTTAGGATTTCCCAGACTCAGGAGCATGGTCCTTCCCCACACAGTCCATCATCAGACTCACAGCAACACTGTTCTATCTGGATGTTTTGCTTCCACTATAGGAAAAAAATGAAGAAGGAAAATCTGTCTCCTAAATATTTGTCATTTGGCCTAATTTTCCAGACTTCTTTGGCACAAACCTTTTTAGAAAAGAGGAAATGGGCAGCTTGGAGAGTTTGTTTAAAAATATATGTGTACTTCTGTCTTGCTTTGTCATCAGAAATGGCAACATGCCAGAAGGCAGAGACCAGAGGCATGGGGCACAGAAGGGTGCCTGGATTTATGATCCCCCTGTTTGGAGAGCGGGTAACAGTGCAGTCTGCAAACTGCAGCCCTAGCAGCCTGTTCACATAGTTCAGGTAATGCTTTCTACAATGAAGACCAACATTCCAATGCTCCTGAAATGCTACAAGCATTTAGCTTCCATTTTGGATTGACCTTTTTATTTCCCAGTCTATGGCCACATGTGACATACTCGCTTTTCCCAAATAGTTACAAGAATATTAACTTCGTCAGCTAAAAAAAAAAATCAGTTGAAACCACTCAGGTCTTCACCTGTGGCAATTTATTTAAAATGAGGATGTTCACACATCACATTGGCAGCTGATAGATGGATTCACCTGGAAGGCAAAGGGAAATCACATCTTCCCCAAATAGCTCAAGTCCTTCCTCCCAAGGACTCTCTCTGATAACACCAAGAAGAGCAAATGAACACTTGGCAACCAATACCAAAGGTCTTAACAGTCTGTGGAAGCATGAGACAGGACTTTCATTGCCTTTTCTCCTGTGGAATTGCACTCTGTGTTATCTGTGTGCTGGAGATCCCTGTGATCTCTTCCTTCCTGAACACCTTCCCACCAGCACAAATTCAGGACTTTTTATTGATGGCAGAGCAGAAGTCATTTCTGCCAGCCTCCAAGAAGGCCACAAAGAATTAACAAGCAGTAGATACTCTGAAATGGTAAAATTGGAAGAGAACAGTGTCCAGTATTTCATTAAAACCATCCTTATCTACAATAAGCAAAGAGACTGCAGGATGTGGATCCTCATCTGGCCAGGAGTTCACTCTGCTCTCGCAGCAGGACAGGCAGCCAGCGGAGAGGGCCGGATGAATTGCCCCTACTCCCCAGAGCAGAGCTGATATTTACAGCAATTCTAAAAATTATGGCACAAGGAAATCAACAAGCTGGAAAGTCATGCTGGCTGCAGCTCCATAGGAAACAGCGGGGCGGAAAAGCAAAGTTTGCCAAATGGAAGAGGAAAAATCTGGTAGGAACACTTTTTCTTTTCTTCTTTTTCTTATTTTACAAAAAATCAAGTTTCTTAGGATGTTTTACAAACAAAGCACATAAGAAAACTGTGCATGTCAGGGGAAGGCAGCTGCAGTTCAAGTGGAGTTGAAATTAATGAATGATGGGCACTGTCTTAAGATTCTGGGTATCCATATCTTGCCCAACCTATCTCCAGAGCAGCACAGACATCAGGGTACTCATTACCAGGCCAAACTTTCTACCCGGCCTTGCTCATTGCAACAACCGTAGCTAACAGGAGCATTAGGATCACATTTCTCTCTGTAACTTCCCAGCCAGTGTTTGCTTTTCCTCTCTGCACCCCAAATGCAACAAAACACCCATGCAGCTGCTTAACTTTAAGATTCGTGTTTGGGTCCTGCTTGCTTTAGATGAATTCAAGCTCATCCTCATTGCTGGGCTGGATCCAACACCATCACTGGCAATGTTACGTGGCCTGCAGAGCACCAAATTCTCAGACCTAGGCTCAGTCGTGAAGATTTTTGGCTTTCATTCCTCTTCTGCTTTGATCAAGGCAGATGGAACAGCATTGGGCTTCTAGAGGGAGGTTGGAACTAGGTAATCTTTAAGGTCCTTTCCAGCCCAAACCATTCTGTGATTCTATGAAGAAACACAAGTGATATGTCCCCAAAAATCATTGCATGACCACAGACCTCACATACAACTTCCACCAAATTTCTAAACCTTGGGTTTTGCCCCGTGAAACATCAATATCTGTGCATCCTCACTCCCCTTCCCAGCCCTATATATATTCCCAGGTAAATAAAGAAGTAAACAAATAATTTCCAAAGAAAAAATACTAAATTAATTAAAACAAATTTAAGATTTCCATTTTAAAAATATTGTAACCTTTGGCTGGTTTCAATACACATGCTGAGATTTTTTCATAACCTTAACACAGAAATTCATCTCATGAAGGGTGGAGTCTTGCTTCCTTCTTTGCTCTGCCGGTCAAGCTGGTGCTACAATGAAATTTGACTCAAGTTTTAGTTTTAATGATCTGACAGAGACCAATAGGGGAGGGCCTCTCTTATTTTTTACAAATAATGATGATTAAGTAAGATTTAAATATCATCTTTGGGTGACATTTTCTTGAAAGCTTCCATAAAAATAGTTACAATTCACTGCAGATCTGTGTCTTTCTAGTAATTTTTAATGATAAGAGGCTTCAAACACAAAGTTATTTAAAAAAGGTCACATTTTGAATTAAAAGATTGAACCATTTCTTGATATTACACATATTTTTAAATTTTAATGTAAAAATATTAGAGAGGGCCCCCAAATGTGAAATTTTAGCTTAAATTTGGAAACAAACTCAGTTAGAACTCTGTGTGCTCAGACCCAGGACTTTGAAATTGCCTGTTATGGATAAGGACTACAAAGTTCCAGTTTACCAGCAGTATTGTCTGACTCAAAGCTTGGGGTCAGAGGACCTGCTCGATCCACTTCTGGGAATTTCAATTAACTCTATTTCCCAACATCTCTGAAGAACCTCAGTTTGGCTTGAGGATCCCCTAGATGTAGCAAACATCACATGGCATCTCCCACCCTAAGGCATCCTGAACAACGGCACCCAAGGCTCTCCACCCCTCAGAGCAATTCCATCCTTTCCCTTTTGGGAGGTGCCATTGGTTTAACAACCTCCAACATAATGCAAACCTTCAGAAGAGGAATTTCAGGAGACAGAGACCAACTGAAACCTTACAGAAATGCCCCCTTTCCTTTGCAAATACAGACCGGAGGCAAAATTTTAGGGCATTAGTCTGGTTTCCTGCTCCAGGGAAAGCTGTTTTATAGAGAAAAACCACCCCTGTTCATAACCCTGTATAACCCAGCTAAAATCAAATGTCAAATCCCCATAAGCATCTGTCCCTCAGCCAGAGGTTGTTTTCCTTCACGGATGAATCAAACATTCTGAGTAAATCACATGAATCACCAGCGGAAACATCATCCTCACAGCTTCATCTCGCAGTTATGAATAAGGAGCTTGTTTTGCAGGTCCCCAGAGAAGAAATAAAGCCTTTGGAGCTCAGGGAGGGGCCCAGGACTTTCACAAGCGTTTTGTTTTAATGGATTACAAACAATAAGGTGTCTCCCTCCTCCCATCAAAAAAGGTATGGCCAGTTGCTCTACAAACCATCTCTCAATTTAGCAGTGCTTTTATTAATAAGAAAATGCTTGCACTGATGACATAGCTCAATAACCCAGTTATAAATCCTATAAATCTGTTGCAATGGTTACAAATGAGCAATGTGATTTATGAGTGGGGCCACTTACTTCTACACCTGACATAAAACTTTGTAGGCAATCAGCCACATGTTTCATTTTAGTTTTATATTTGACATATAAATCAGGCAGTGAAAGGGACTCTCTCTCCACCCCCACTCCTCCCCTTGAAACAGACGGAGCAAGTATTTTACAAGCAACATGTAAGTCACTGTAGCAAGGACACAATATGAGGTATGGAAAATATTATGCTGTGATTTCATTAGTTACATGTGAACCAATATGGGGCACACTGACCTGCCTTGAAGAGCAGGGAGGAGAGCAGGCAGTTAAGGGGGAAATAACCGTGCAGGTCACCATGGAAAAGCAAGTTTTCCTGCACTACATGCTCCATTTATTTCCAGGCCTTTCAAACCTGTAGAAGGTCCACAGCTTCCCCTTGTGAGCTGAGCAGGGTTTGGCCCTGCTTTTGAGGTCAAGGTGTCCAACATAACCCCATAAAGGCAATGTGGTCGTCAACACAGTGGAGCAGAAGAGAAAACCTGACAGTCACTAACTGGATTTTTGAGGTTGCTTTTCACAGGTGTTAATAAAAAAACTCTCTGCCCAGCACATTTCACAGGATCCCTCCCTTATTCAGGTTCTACAGCAGACGTGCCCAATAGCTCATCAGAGCTTCAAGTTTGACCCCCCAGCTCAATGTTGAACAACCATCTTGAAAAAAAGAAATGCACTGGGAACACATTTCTGTCACTTCAGGGGATTCTGGTATAGCTGGCAAATTTCTCCTGAATTTATGTGTGACCCAGTTCCAAAGTGTGTTCAAACTCCTTCACTCACCTGAATCTCAAGATGAGTCAGATCTTTGTGCAAAGTGCTGTGTGAAATTAGGTAGTTACATGTTTGCCTCAGAAACTCAAGGAAATGCTGCCCCAGTTGTTTAGATGCAAATTCAAATGTCTGATTTTCAGTAAGTGTAAAATCAGACCCACAAATACGAGAAAGTGCTAAAGGTAGGATGTACAGAAGTGAGATGAAGTGTGAAATAATATAAAACAACATAAAGAAAATATTATTTTAAACAAGTGGTATAAATCTGTAGTACTTTCACCCAATTGCACAAGTTAGTTTATCTAGTTTATCTCAGCTGGATAAAGTTTTTTATATGATCTCCTCCAGGGATGTGAATTTTTCCATAACAGAGGTGTTGGCCATTTCTGGAAAGCTCTTGCTATGAGTCAGGCATGTACTACTTTTCCACTTTCTCAGAAGAACTCTTTAAATACACTTGAGGCAATGGAAAGCCATCTGGAGGCAGGGCTGAAGGACGGGTTGTGACTGCCTGGTTCAGTGGTGCAGAGCTCTGAGGATGGGGTGGGAAATGGACTATCCCATGTCACAGCAAATTTTTCAACAAAATTAAATCCACTATTACTTTAGTTTTACTCTTCAGTGATTTTATGTGATGTGATCTATAAATACAGGCCTCTTGGAAACTTCAGTGGGGCTCTGATCAGCCACCTGGGTTACAACATCATCTAATGTCTAGTGCAGATGAGGCTTTTGCATATCCTCAGGTGGTAGCTACATCTTCAGCAACACAAATTTCTGCAGTGCCACTCAGATTGTTAATGTCTTGTGTACTCTAAAAAGTAGTGTACGCTCCAGCTTAACCAGACACCATCTGATTTCTCTAGTGTGTATTCCAAGTGGAAAACAGATGATTTGTTTATAAAGGTGAGTTTCTTGGGCCATAGCTGAGATCTCATTATTTATTTAAAATTAAGTTGTAAATACAGGAGAAAGCCAAGCTTACACCAGCTGAGAATTCCCCCTGTACATTTTTCAGCTGTTCATGACCTTACCTCTTCCTCTTCACTGACAGGTAACAGAGTTGATTTCCCCGTACACAGAAGGAGCACTGGATACTGGAAAGTTTACACCTCTGAATGTTTGTCTTGTTTAAATATGTTGAGTGAGTGCTGAAAGAATGATAATTAAGATATTCTCTGCATGCAAATTGACATTTAGTTGGGGGTGATGGGGCTGAAGCAAACACTGAAATAAATCAAGGTCAGTGTAAGACTGAGCTGCTAGAGTAGAGTTTGGGTGTTGGGCCAGGTCTGGATCTGACAGACGAGGAATCCAGTACACACCAGTATTTGAAGCCATGGCAAGGAATGCCTGAGGATAAATGTGTACAGAGAAGTCCACAGCCCAATTCTGCTTATTTGGCAGCCAACCTTTTCAGACATAAATTGCTCTCACCTCCCCACTCTGTGAGTCTTCTCTTAGGCTTAAGTTGTCCTTGCATTAGCTCCTTGTACTAGTGGGATTGTGCTGAGGTTCTTCAGTGGCCCAAATGAGTGTTTGCATTTCCAAAGGTCTCCCACTGGAGCTCACATTCTCTTTTTTCTCTCCCCCACATGTAGACTTCAAAACATGAAGTGTATATAATGGTCAGGAGGAATGAGGAGTAGCCAGCAATGATTTACAAAGGGGAAATCATGCTTGACCAACCTGATTTCCCCCACAAAGAGGTGACCAGCTTGATGCATGAGGGGAGAGCAGTGGATGTTGCTTACCTTGACCAGTATAACTTTTGTCATTGTCTCCCACAATAACACCTAAGATAAGATGACAAAGTATGGGTTGAATAAGTGGACATTAAAATGGATTGAAAACTGGTTGCACCACTAGACCCAGCGAGCTGTGACCAGCGACACAAAGTCAAGTAGGAGGAAAATCGCTGAGGATGTGTCCCAGAACTCTGCCCAGTTCTGGGCTCCCCAATGCAAGAGTGACACAGATTTACTGGAGCTAGTCCAGCACAGGGTGACGAAGGTGATTACTGGATTGGAGCATTTCTCATATCAGGAGATACTGAGACAGCTGGGACTGTTCAGCCTGGAGAGGAGAAGGCCCAGGGGGATCTTATCAATGTCTATAAATACCAAATGGAAGAGAATGAAGACAAAGGATTAGACTTCATTGACAGGACAAGAGCGGCTGGACACAAACTAAAACACATTAAAAATTTACTGTGAGAAAGGTCAAACACTGGGCCAGGTTGCCTGGTGATGATCTGGAGATAATTCAAACCAGACTGAACACAGCTCTGAGCAACACTCTCTGGATAACCCTGCTTGAGCAGTGTTGGAGTAGACCTCAAGGTTGGACTAGATCTCAAGGCTGGACTAGATCTCAAAGTTGGACTAGATCTCAAGAGCTGCCTCCAACCTCAACCACTCCATGATTCTGTGACTGTAACAGCACATAGCACTCATCTTCTCCGAAGGTAAAGAATATCCAAAGTACAGCATTGCTCGTTACTAGTTGTTCATTAGCATAGTTCTCCCTGCCATAATAAAGTATGTATGTTTTCAGACTCTGCTTTCAGTTGCAATTTGACACCCTATAACACAGTAATTACAACTGGAAGTGCAGCAGTGATCAGATCCAAGAAGCATTTTGCTGTAGACTCCCAAATTCTCAGGAAGTTCCAGTGCAGATCTGCACCTTGCACCTGGTTCCTGTCTGTGTAATGGGCAGAACCAGCATTTCTTATCTGAACAGCCACCTGCTATATCAAGAAAACCCAAACCCCACAGCTTTGGAGACATTCTTGTTTAGATTCAGACTCAAGGCTTTCTAGCCAAGGTCAAGTCTGTTGCTGTAAAATATTCTCCCTGCTCCACTCTATCCTACGTCTCTAAATGTATTTTAAAAATGTGGGTTTTAAAATGTTTTAAAAGAACACAGAAAGGGGACATTGAATTAGAGCAGAACAAGACAAGAATAAAAATGTTTTTAAACAGATTTGATATTTGGTTTTTTGGCAAGTTTTTCAAATAGCTTTCAGTGACGCATATTGCTAAAATGGAGCCAGAAATAAACTGTTTACGAGATTTTTTCCAGTAAGTGAAAATCCAATTATTTTGATTTGAAGGTTTTGGGGTTTTGCG
>VZTI01001920.1:977526-998197 GCA_013397865.1 Struthidea cinerea
ATTTGGGAGATTGTTCTTTAAATTAAATAAGCAATCACAGTCTGCAGAGGATTGCTCTCCCAAGGTGATGGTCCTTCTCCACGTGAAGAACCAGGCAGGAGAAAAAAAATCCTGAGTCCCAGCTCTTCAATGAGAATTTTTACATTATAGGAAGGTCTAACCTCACAAGCTGAGAATGCATTTGCTTGGCACCTTTTTCAACAAGCATGCACTCCATTACAAGTAAAAGTGCACTATTACAGTGATACAATTGCCCTGACAGAATGTAAATTCAGACTGCATTTGCCCTGACAGAATGTAAATTCAGACTGCATTTTTTTCCATTTTGCTTTCTGCTGGGCATTTCTGGTGACGTTTGTTTTCCTGCAGTTGCCTATATCCCCATACCACTGGAGTTCTCTTAAACCACAGCTAGTGGGGGTCAGTTCTGAACCAGATTTTTTGAAAAGTTACCCCTAAAAAAGAAAGCCTCACTTCAAGAGCATTAGTGATAGACATTGTCTGCCTGGACTTCAGGGAGGCCTTTGACAATGTCTCACTTAAGATCCTCATAGACAAGCTGCTGTTTTAAGTATTGGATAAGCAGCCAGTGATTTGGCTTGAGAACTGGTTGAGTGGCTGGGACCAGAGGTTGGTGGCCAGTGGCGTGGAGTCTGGTTGGAGGGCAGCAACTAGTGATTGTATCCCAGGGGTCACACACTGAGTCCAGCCCCGTTTGACATCCTCATTAGAAGTTGGGATGATGGGGCAGAGTGTACCCTTAGCAAGCTTGCCAGCAACACCACACTGGAAGGAGTGGTTGATGTGCCAGAGGGTTGTGTATCCACCCAGAGGGACCTCAGTGGGCTGGAGAAATGGGACAGCAGGAACCTCATGGAGTTCAGCAATGAGAACTGCCAAATCCTGCATCTGGTGAGGAAGAGAATGCAGGCACCAGGACATGCTGGAGACCAGCCAGTGGGAAAGGAGCTTGGTGGGAAAGGACCTGTGGATGCTGCTGAACACCAAACTGAGCATGAGCCAGCAACATGCTCTTGTAGCCGAGGTCAGTGGTATCCTGGGCTGCGTTAGACAAAGTACTGCCAGCAGGTCCAGAGGGGTGATCCCACTTATTCAACACTGGTGAGGCAAAATCTGGAGTTCTGTGTCCCATCCTTAGTGCAGGCAGTCAGACCTACTGTACCACATGGGATGCTGCCTGGCCATGTGCTCCTCGTCTCTGACTGCTCCCCATCAGCACAGTTCTATGCATTTTGTCCCATCTAGTTTAAAAGATACCTTCCAAGCCAAACCATTCAAGGACGTTGTGTGCTGTGCCTATTACCATTTCTTCTTCATGATTGTGTGGGTCTATGCAAATAATTTTGGCACCTAACTTTAATAAAGAGAACCCTGCACTCTTTACTATGCTTTGCAAAGCACTGCTAGCCCATGTTGGGAGGGTTAGAGAGTAACCTGCGTGACCATAAACCTTTTGCTGTCTTTTTACTCCTTTTTCTTCATGCCAGTTTGGCTCAGGAGGGTTTTCATGGAAGAGAGGCTTCCAGCAGGGCTGGAGATGGGGATGCCATAATGAGGTGCTGTGTCCCATCCTCACCTGCATGCCAAAAATTGTGGGCTGCATCTCAAGTACAGGCTCCTCGTCCTCCTGTAACCCCTGGCACCGGCACAAACCATGCAGCAGGCTGCTGTGTCTGCCTTAGAGGCTGGTTTACTTTTGTGTTGAAATTTCATGAAGCCTTAATAACTCTCACTCATAACTTTCCAGCCAAAACTTCACTGCCATTGACCCTGAAAAAATGAACATATAAACAAAAGTCTGAGAAATGAATGCAGATGATCTGAACTAGCTTACTGATTAGGACTATAATGGCTTAATGGGTAAAGCATGTACCCTCTGAGTCTCTTGCTTTGGCTTAGACGTGGTGATGGAGAAGAGATAAAGACCAGCTGAACACAGGAAATAGGCAGACAAGATCCACCTGTCATTGGCTATTGGTTACTTTTGTTACTGCAAGGACTCTCAGGAAAGAAAAGTTGACATCTGACAAGATTTTTTATAAGAACCATTAGCACCATCTCCCTATTAACAGTTTTACCACATTCAGAAAGGTGGTGTTGGGTAAATACTGAGCCAGAGAAATTACATATGTTAGTAAAAAATATCTCCTCCATCAGAGTTTGACAAGTCCTGAAATCACTGAACCAAGGTGCATCATGTAATAGGTAGTCAGGCATAAAACCAAGCAGAAAACATCACAAGTTTGGTTCACAGCTCAACAACAGCTCCATACAACCTCATCTACCAAACAAATGAGGAAAATAAAATATTTAAATAAAAGCATAGGGCCATTGTTTTGCCTTCCTGGCACTCAAAACTTGGCCCCAGATCTACTGTGCATTTCATTGACTACTGAGAATATGTCTGACAAACTTCGATTGAGGTTTGGGCTTTTAAGTAAACAGCTGGTATCCTCTGTAGAACTAATTGTCCCCAGTCCCCTCCAGTTCAACAGCCAGAGCCAGTGCAACTCTCCTTTCAGCTGCTGGAGGTGTTGATGGCTGCTTGTTGCTATTCCTTTTGTTTCTTTCAACGGGGGTATTCTGGGAATTAATCCCATCAGTCTTGAAGGTAGTCTTGCAAAAACAGGAATTAGGTAAATTAAGGAACAGGTTGCCCAGAGAAGCTGGGGATTCCACACCCCTGGAAGTGTTCAAGGCTGGATGGTGCTCTGAACAACCTGGTCTAGTGGAAGGTGTCCCTGTCCATGGGGAGGGGTTGAAACTAAATGGTTTTTAAAGTCTCTTCCAACCCAAACCTTTCTATGATTCTAAGATAGAGCGTGCCTGGAGAGGGACAAAGATATATAGAAAAAAAGCAGCAATGCCTAGGGGGAAAAGGAGGAGACATTTTAATGCTTCACAGATATTCAGGCTCAGCCCCTGAAGTCTAAATGTACTAATCCATTCTGATTTTCTGAAATGATTGAACGCAGACTTTAACAATATGGATTCTTGCTTTCAGAGCCCAGCCAGCATAAATCACAAATCTGCATTGTCTGCAATATATATGCCACATTTTATTACCTTGGTTCACGGCCGACACTTAATTTAATGCTCACCCTTTCATGTAATATATTGCAAGATATGCATCACTTCTCGGTTCTGCACCACGGTGCTCAAATTGCCTGTGGTATTGATCTACACGATGATTAAACCTCAGCATTCTTTAAGAACCTGGGCTCTCAGAGCACTAGATGGTGCTAGAGAATGCTCTTAGCCAGCTCCGGGGCTGCATCCCCACAAATTCCCTCCACGTACCATTTATGTTAGCACAATGTAACAGCATAATCTGCATCCAGCATCCACATTCCCAGCAGTGTTTCAGACAGGCTGCTGGCACTGCCCATCACTCTTCCTCGCTGGGTGATGAGAAGTTGCTGTTGTTGCCAGGGGCAAGCTGTCAGACTCACGAGTCAAGTGCCCAGGTCATGAGACTGCCTTCAAAAACAGGGGATATATAAATTTTTTTAAGTGTACTTTTATTTGCACTCCGGTTCCTAAGCCCTAGGACAGTGCTATTTATGTGCTCCCTAGGAAAGACTGGGAGTGCTGGGCACCAAAAGATCAGAGCCAGGCATGGGTCTGAGCAACAAAGTTCAAGCCACAGTTCAGACCTCACCGGGGTGGGTAGGGAAGTTTGGTTTTGAACCATCCAAAGCAAAGAAACCACCCTTGGAAACCACCACACGAGGAAGACGAGTAGGAAACAGAGCAGGGAGCTGTACAGTTCTGTGTCTGCTAACAACTACAGTAATTTTTTTGGCTGGAGCACGTGCTGGGAGAGGAGGGTTTCAGGGAGACCAGGACAGCCTGCACCCAGAAAGAGGTTTGCTCTTGTCACTGAGGTCAGCGGGAATCTTTAGCTGGTTCAGTAGGCTTAGGCCGGGTATGTGTCCTGTGATGTGCAGAAAGGAAAAGCAAGTGCGCTGCACTTCACCTCAGATGGCATCAACATCAATAGGTCGTTTTGTCACCAGCAGCGGCACCACGTGAGGACAGGCTCTGGAGAGAAACCCAAGCCTTGGTCCTTCCTCTCCTGCCAGGTGCCCAAGGACATGGGGTGTCCCAGGGAACCAAGGCACACAGATACTGGCAGCATAACAGGGATGATACGGGGCGCTTTCCCTCTGTGACAGCTCAGCTGTGAGGCTGTACACTGGGCTGTACAAGACCCAGGTGCTTCTAGGGCAGCCACAAGCCCGGTGCTATTAACACCAGTGTTGTGGGTTCAGTCCCTGTATGGGCCACTCACTTCAGAGCTGGACTTGATGATCCTTGTGGGTCCCTTCCAGCTGTGAATATTCTGTGATCCTGTGATCCAAACAAGCAATATTTTCATGGCATTGGCGCTGTGAGAGATGCTGCCCAGCCGTGCCTATCCAGGGGGCGGGCACACGGCAAGGCAACAGCGAGCCGCAGGCAGCAACTGCTGCCGACAGCTGGAGCAGCCACTGGGATACAGGGATACACGGCAGCTTTGGGATTAGTCCTGGGGGCACAGCTGGCAGTCAGCACCCCTCCTCCTCCTGCCTGCAGGGCAGCTGCAATGGCAGGACAGCAGCTTCCTCAGGCACCGACACCGCACAGACTTGGTCTCAGCCTGCCCAGGCAGCACAGGCTAGAGCCTCCACCAGCTGCAGCTCCCCCATCCCACCCGGCTGCAGGATCAGCCCAGGGACCCATCCAAACCACATCTCACAAGGCAGGTTGGATCGAGCATGATGGGGCCAAGCATGCGGTGGGCACATCTCCTGTGGGCCGTTCTTTCGGGACATGGTGTGGCTACCACATGTTCATGCAACACCAGGGTGCAGCCACTGGCCATGCCATGCTTCTTCATCCCACCAGGAGTACCAATGAGGAGCAGTGCAGAGTGAAAACCATGGCTTGCAAAACATGGAAATCCAGGTGGGTGTTATGGGCCCTGCACCTACGTGCCTCTGATACCATGGACTGAAAGCAATCGCTTCTTTTGGCTCATTTAACCTTGGTGGCATATGTTCCCATCCTGCTCCTGCTTGATGATGGCATTGAAACCAGATGGAAATGAAGAACTTAGATATGACTTCATAGAATTACAACACCATCACTAAATCAACCAATCAGACAACAGCTAAAGAATGACATTCCTAGGGAACTGAACTTGTGTTTTCGGCACCATTAATAGGTTTAAGGGACACGGTCAGATCACGTTAGGCCCGTAGCCTGTTTTGAAACTTCAATGGAACCCTTATCATTTTTCTACTTGCTGAAATCAAATGAATTGTTTATATGAATTCAAAGGTATCCCTCAAGCACTCACAGAGGGTGAAACTGCAAACCGAAGGGGAAACCCCACTGCTGGGCTGGTTCTCCCAGTTCAGTAATGTGCTTAAAGTCTCTGCACTGCCCAAGAAACTTGCCATGGTGTCTCATCCCTGTCTCATTTTATATCACCCACAGCCTTCTAACATCACACAGGGAGGGAAATTTGCTTTTAATTGATTGTTAACCTACCCGTGTCCCTCTGTACGCCTTTTATTTACATTAGCAGTCTGAAAGAGCAAAGTATTCCCCTTCACATTTCACTCTGCTGGAGAAACGGGTTTGCTGTCATCACTCCTCATAAGCACAGCCTGAGACACGCTTTCCTAAACACTCCCTTCCACCATTTGTCTTTACTACCTCATAGCTGTCAGCTTTTCTAGCTGCTACTATGAAATGAGCACAGGGTCGTTTTGGCCAAAAACCACTCGAGAATCAAGAAGTAGAGGAGGAGGGGAGCAATTACTGATCATCGAAAGGAAAACTGGAGAAAGCTGGGAAGTATCCTTGATTGAGGGTTGCAACCCTCAGCCTCCAGATCGAAAATCACCATTAATCTTACCCAGTAATACATTCAAGGGAATTGTATGCAAGCATTTATCCCAGCATCACCAAGGCTCTCTAATCCTTCTGCCACAAAGAAACCTCTTCTCTTCTGAAATAATTTGATATGTGGAGAAACCCTAAAGTGGCATTCAGTTCTCTTATTGCAACAGCTGTATTAAACAAAGATTGACAGTGCTCTATGACTCCCCTATCCAACAAAATTTTCTTAAGTTAATTCATCCATGCTGCCTCAGTTTCCCCACCTGTAAAATGGACATAGAGGGAGCTTCTGGTCTGACAGTGGAAGATGTGTCCAAGGAGAAACCGAGTTTTGTAAGAGCGGGTTGATTTTCTTTCCCCAGCTGAATGGGCATTCAAACATAGAGAGAGTTAGGTGGGAAACATTCCCAAGAACCTGGGAGAAGTAAATAGCCCAAATTACTACAGAGAGAGTCCTTGTTTGACCACCCCATGAAAAACCAGCATGTCATGTTCAGGCTCTTTCTATTCAAGTGATAGATGCTTTAATAGACAATTGGAAAAATACATTTATTTTCCCCAAAGAAAGAAATCTTCTGCAGAAAAGGCCACTATATGTTAATGTCACTGCAACTTCCACTTGGGCTAGAAAGTCTACACATTTCTTTCCAGACCTTTGGTTTCCCAGAAGGTGGGTTTTTTTTCTAGCAGCTAGTGAAAATTCGGACAATTGTGTCAAATACTGCAGGGATTTCAGAATGAAAGAAGAGGTCCATCAGGACAAGAAAGAGAAGGCAAAGAGAAGGCACCTTCCTTCACCCTGTTCAAGCTTCTTGGCATCCTGCTCAGCAATTTACCCCCATTTTGGGGATGCAGAGAGAGTCCAAGGAAAACTTGAAGAAGGAAGGAAGGGGGCTGAATTGTCACTTTTTTAGTGAAGTCCTAGGTAAGAATGGCCCACCAGATGAGTGCTGGTTCACTTCACAATTAGATACAATCAATACAACACCCACTCCGTGGTCTGAGTGGGAACCAGCAGGCACTGGTGGTGGTCCAGATTGTCACCTGGGTGCTGTCACCCACCTGTCTGGCACCAACACCGTGCCCTTGTCGGGGGAGCCCCACTGCTGCCATCCACCACCCCAGCGGGCCAGGCAGCAGCCCTAAGCTGGGTCTGCACGCCAGGGCGGCCAGCGCGGAGCCAGGCTGTCCCCTCACTCCCCTCCCACCTCCCCCTCGCCGGCCGCCAGGACTTTGTGTCCTAAAAGCTCATTCTTTCCATAGCGTAAAAAATAAACCAGCATGTGCTCCTCTCCAACGCCGCCCGTCTCCACAACGGCCCCGGGTGGGTTGTTGTTGTCGTCCGGCTCTGCCTCTCCTTAAATAACAGAATTACAGCGGGTCTAATCCTGCGAAGTGCTGAGTAACAGCTCGTTCCCAATAAATTAAGCAGGCACTCAGCGCCGCAGCCTGATATTTGTATCCATGTCCTCCCGGATTATCAGTCTCTCCTCCTCGCTCTCTGCCCGGCCCCTCGGGGAGCAATTATCTGTGAATGAGAACAGAATAACTCTTTTAGCAGAAGGTTTCCACACTCGCGCACAAGGAGCGCTCTGAATGGATTTATCATGCTTGCTAAAAAGGGAGGTGGTAAAAAATTCCCCCCACTTCTCTCTTTTTTTCTCCTATATTTTAAGGAGAAATCCCTGAAGCGGCAGCCGTTCCCCGGTGGCTCCATACACCAGGGGGAAAAAAAAAAGGAAAAAAAAATAGAAAAAAAATGGATATAGTAAAACTTTTTAAGGGAGGCATGAATCGGTTCTTCAGAAAAACAAGGCAGCGGTGCCAACTGGAAATGTTTGCTTTGGGGGTGAGTTAGATGGCTGGCGTCAGCCAGGGCTAAAGACATGCCAGCGGAATGCAATATTGGGGAAGCAGCAGGTCACTCAATCACTGGCAATTTGCCCGGGAGCAACTGGATGCCTTCAGATTTTTTTTTCCTTGTGTGTGCATGTTGCGCCTTTTTTTTTTTTTTTTTTTTTTTTTTTTTTTTTCTCTAGGCAAACAGAGCCCCAGCAGTTTTGAGGCTGGGGAGCCGGAGAATGGTATTTCTGAAAGGCACGTTCCTGCAGGAATACCCCCGTGGGTCTGCTCGGCTGCACAGCGGTGACATCTGGCAGAAGTGGTTGCGTTGGGATGGATGAGGCTGAATCCCGCCGGCTGCTGCCTCCATGCACAAGGCAGCAGATGCAGCACAGTGCCAGGGCAGTGGGCAGCCCCAGGGAGGGGATGGGAGCGCAGCACCTCCAAAAATACCCTCCAGCAAAATAGAATCTTTTTTTTCCTCCAGTAACAAGTATCAAACACTATAGAAGAGACTTGTGTTTATATTTTGGGGAAGCAATAGGATTTTTTTTCAAGGTCAATATGCTTTATGGGAATGGAGAAATTAGGTAAAAGGCAAAAAGAAAAATTTCCCCTAATGAACAATGTCCATTAACTCCCCACAGCACAGGAGGAGGCAAAGACCCAACAGGCATGTTTGTCTGCACATCTGTAGTTTTTCATTGCTATATCATTTGTGCAGAGTGCCAGGCTGCACACAGAGCCCAAATAAGCCAGGGAGGGAAAGTGTCCCAGCAGGAGAGGCTCTAAACGAGGTGGTGGCCTGACTTGCAGCAACCAGCAGCATTAGGGATCTGCCTTTTTCACTAACATGGGAAATCAGTGTTCGGCCAGCAGATGAATGCAGTGCAGTCACCAGCACATGATGGGCTGATGTCGACCGTGGCAGCTCTCCAGAGGCAAAAAGGAGCAGTAAAATTGCCCTCGTTTTTGCCTTCTCCATCCACGTGAATAAAACCCAGTGTGTGAGAGGGAGGGCACCCCTTGTGAAAGCAAACCCAAAGACCAAGTATTACCTGAGACTCCAAACTCGCAGGGTTCCATCCCACTCTGAAGCATTTTCACAGTTAAACACCAGCACCAGCAGCCACACATCTTCCACCACGATGTCACCACTCCACAGGGCAAAGCCACCCAAGGAAACTGACGCTGCAGAAGGACGAGAGGCAAACTACTGCAAAGACAAATCTTATCAATCAAATAAATTGGAGAGAAAGTACAGATGTTTGCAGGCAAACCACAGCTATGGTCAGCAGGTAGGGATCCCTGAGGGGTTTCTGAAGCAGGGTCTGTACCTGTGCTCTTCTGATGTCTCCTGAGCTGGCAGCTGCCCTTGCACTGTTGTGCCATGGCGCCCAGTGACACAGCCATCAGCCCAAGTCCAAAGACCACCAGGCTTTGAACTGCAACGTCAGCTCAGGACACAATGCCCACGTGAAGTGCAGCTTTTTTTCCCCACTTCTGGTTTCCAGAGTCATTGGTCAGGCAAAAATGGTTTTAACTTGATCACTCTTGTCTCTCCATCAACCCCTTTCTTTTTACATCTTCATCCTGGTTTTGGATCTTGATCCACCTGTGGGGGAGAATGACCATAATGTCCTCAGCATTCAATGCCTCCATCACTCTCCTTTTCTGCATCCCTTTTCACCTTATTAAGATTCATACTTGGAACAAGAGCTTGTCATTAGATCAGTGGACCAAGGCTTTATTTAAAACAGATTGCATTCCCAGGTCAGTCACCAGTTTCTTGAGTGATCTTGAGAACAATCCCCTTTCCCCAGATCCTGCTGCTGTAAAATAGATATTGTAACTTTTTCTTTTCCTTGCTGTGCTTTTTTTAGTCTTAAGAAAGAGACAGTCTCATCCAAAGTGTGTGCACAGCAAAACAGTGACAATTATTTGGTTTCATTGTAAAGTACCTTTAACCATTATATAACGAAATACACGAGTTCCTGACAATGTCTTGGGGAAAAACAACATTTCACCAACTTCTTTTCCACATGATTAATCCTTGTAAAAAGTATCATACTGGTGTGTCCAGACCATACAACTGCTCTAGGTGCTGTAGTTGTCCATTCCACCTCAACATTTAATTGCCTGCAAGTGCCTCCTTCTTCCCAGGAGCGCCCTCAGTGTGGTCCAAGGGAGCACTGATGGGCAGTGAGGAAGGAAAGTGAGGACACACTCAACCACCCCAAAGGATAAATGTCAGAGTGAGTTCTTCCACCCAACGCTGTGCTCCAAGGCTGCAGATCAAGAGATGGGCAGGACTGAGCCCTTTGCTTCTTCTGCCTCAGTGCTGCTGTGTAACTTGGGGAAATTGGTTTTGTTTCCCATACCTCAGTTTCCCCATTTGGAACACGGAAATAATTATCTTGGCTTCTTTTTAAAGGCCTTTCAGATGAACAGCCCTTTTAAAGAGGTAAATTGTATTATAAGCAACGGACTCTCACGTCTGCCAAGAACCAAAAGTGATATGAGGGAGATGAAATTCAGGCCACCTCATCAGCAAAGCATGTTGACCTGGCCTTCAAGACAAGGTTAGGGCTCTTGGAGAGAGCCCATTCCTTTTTGGGATGGAAAGGAGTGGACATAGACCCAGCACATGCTTTCCTATTATTAGTCATTTGTATCCATGTATTGCTGCAAATGCATACAGCCCTCAACAACCCACCGAAGCCTAAAGGGCACAGCCGAAAGTCATCTAACCCAGCAGCTCGACCTCACAGTGGGGGCTGAGGAGAATTTGCCAGGTAATTTCCCCATGATGGCTCGGGCACGATGGATATAACCAGTCCCCACCAAGCCTGCAAGTCCCAGCACCTCCATGAGCCTCTCCGTAGGACTGGAGAGGGGACAAGAGCAGGCAGAGGGACCTGCCTGGGGACCAGCTGGAGAGCACGGCATCTCTAGAGGACCAGGTGGGTGGCTCACATTTGGCTGGGGGAAGGACGCTGGAAGCAGGCGAGGTGCAGGCACAGGCGAGGTTCGTGAGGACCTCACAAACGGGACTGGAGGCACGACCGAGAGCTGCTTTGCACGACAGGGCCAAATCCGTCCCTGGCACGGCTCCCCTGCAGCCGCCGCGCAGTGTTTGTGTAAGGATGCAGCCCTGGCCGCGCCGGGAGGCACCGGCTGCGCGGGGCTGGCGTGCCAGCCTGGAGGCCCAGACACAAGGACAGTGCCAGATGCCGGGCATATTTTGTCAGCTGCGCGGGCTGCGGGCTGTCACACGGGGCTGGCCGGGCACCTGCGCGACCCCGGGCCGCCCGGCTATTAACAGCCGGCGACAGCGCTCTGATGCCGGATCGCTGACCGCCCCGTCCCCGGGCACAGGGATAAAGCAGCCTCCCCGCTGATAACCCCGGGGCTCCGCTGCAGCCGGGACTGATGCAAATGCTAATGCACCCAATGCTTGCTCCCCGTCGGGACTCGATGTGTGAGGCCAGCCCGGCTCCACCGCCTCCGGCCGCCCCGGACCGTGGGATGCTCAGTGCTCCTGGTGCTCCTGGTCCAGCCCCTTGAGCTGATGGGGCTCTAAAGGTCTTCTGATGCAATTGCTGAATGTTTGGGATCCTCCAAGCGAAGATGAGACCAGCACAAATTTCTGGGAGAAGAGCTAACACAGGGACAACTAACATGAGAAGTGAAGTGTGTTTAGTACCCAAAGGCAAGAGCTGCAGCAGGCGCTGAGTATTTGGGGTCTAAAACCTTCTCAGACAGGGGGAATAGCATCTGAAGGGGTCAGGGAAGGAGACATTGCTGGAGAAAGCTGCATTTACCTATTTTATCATCCCCTCCACAGCAACCTGAGCACCAGCCCCAAGCAATCCTTGCACACCCAGAGGAAAAGTCCTACCACGTCCAGCCCCTTTGAAGGAAACACACAATGGGCAATGGCCTTCACATTCTCTCTCTCTCCGTTCATTGCTGACCGAAAATAAGAACAATCTGACTAATTAACAGAGCTAATTAGCATCAGGATGAAACATCCAACATGGACTGCAGACTCTTAGGAAATAGATTTTGGTGCCTTGAGACACAGAAAAATGATTTCTCAAGCATCATGTGCACAGCACAGACGGCTATGTGATTTTTCCTCTTTTTCCTCATCAGTTCGTGGTTCTTGCATAAAGATGATTTTTAATGCCAAAGCATTGTGCTTCATCTCTCTGTATTTCAGGCCACAGGCTCACCACATTTTGGACTGGTTGCAACCCATCTGGTTTCACTAATACATCTAATATAATACTTATAACTAGCTAAGGGCTGATCATATGACGGGTGTAATCCATAAGTCATGTGCCAGTTGTGGTTATTCTATACCTCAAGCCATTTTTCTATCTTTCGGTGTTCATAGCCAGCTGGGGTATTTCTACGTTTTGTCGCTGTTGTACCTTTACACCTTTGCAGCCTGGCAATAAAGAAGGCTGTCTCAGTAGTTGAGAGAAAAAGAATCACTTTGTTTCCACCCAAAAACAGGACATGAGATGAGAGAATCAACCAAAGCCTTTGCTTGCCATCATCTTTGGATTTTCTGAAGGAACTTGTGCTTAGGAGAGTTGCCAAATCAAAACAAAATTATCTTCTCAACAAGTTCCTCCTTCCCACTGCCAGAAGGATCATTTAACAGAAAACAAAACCAGGTCTGACAGCTTTAGCTCACCCATAGCCAGCTGTGGCTGCCCAACTTCATCTTCAGCGGACACAGGACATTTCCTGGCAGACCATCAGGTGCCAGGGAGGAAAGATCCTCTGCATTAAATGGGGAATTCCTGTTGCATGCAGATACTTCCTTCTTGTCCTTTCTGCCCTTCTTACCCTACGTTGCCAGGGTGGGCAAGTGGGAGAAATCTCTGGAGAGATGTGCTGACACATCAGGAGTTGTTCTTGACCCCTCCCAAACAGCACTTTATAAAATACCTTGAAGAAATTTTGTGTGAGACCATATTTGAGGGGAAAAAAAATCTAAATAAACAAACAAAAACCACTTTTTCCTTAGTTTTGGAAAGAATGAATGTCATCAGTGTTAAGCCACTGGCACCAGGCTAGGATCTGCAGAGGCAGAAGGAGAGTGAATTCTCCCTTTCCACGGGTGCTTACAGTTGGCCACAGCCTGTAAAAGCAAATGATTTAATGATTCATTCTGGCAAGCAGGGAAGGATGACTTCAGGTTTGAGATTCCCACATCACTTTTAGCTGCTCCCCCCAGAGATCCCACACGTCAGTGGCCAAGACGATTGCACAAGGCAGAGCCAAGAGGTGCTGCCTTCTCAGCCTCTAGCGCAGCAGCACAAAGGAGGGTCCCTCCGTGGCACATGGGAACTGAACAGCAAAACAGAGGCTGTGCATCAACCCCAGGAGAAACTAAACCTCTCCTTTTTATGCAGAGCCTTTCAGCAGCAACAGCCTCTACCCCGTGGGTCAGTTTGTCCAGAACAGCTCTGCAGTAATGGGATTAAGAAGCTCTTCACTGCTTGGATCGCTTCGCAGTGGGAAGATCCAAAATCAACTGATAGAAAACAGGATAGTTCCTCCTGCAGAGGGAGCGGGATTGTTTGTGGAACCAAATGATCAAACAATGACTCTGAGTACTTCGAATGTGCCATGCCTGGAGACACATACCCCAACCCTGCAGGCACCGGGCGCAGTGTCAGCGCTTGGTTGGGACCCCATGGCCTACCCTGGGGGGCAGTTCTGTGGGGCTGGAAGTGTTTGAAGTAGCAGAGGTGACACGGAAAAGGAGCAGTCATTCTCTCAGGCAAATCTCAACAGTAAACCTCAAGGCTGAAGGCTCAGCTCTCACAAGGAGCTCTTGAAGGAACATAAAATCCTGAATTGCCCCAGGATTTGTGACTGAGCAGTCCCAAATAACACATCCAGCATCATACGAGGATGTGCAAAACACTTCTGTCCGTTGCAGAACTGGGTTTCCCCTTCCCCACAGACACCACATGGCCTTGTACCTTGCACAAATTCTTCTCTCCAAAGAGAAAGATACTCAAATTCCTTCAGTGTCGACCTTGCCAAACTACTTTCTGGTTCAGCCAGCCCTCATGGGATTTGGCACTGAAGGGTGTGAGTTGGCTGAGCACCAGCAGCAGCAGGCACCTGGAGTTTGTGAGAGAAGAGCAAGGCAAATTGTGGAGACCCATCAAGTCTCCACCATCAAGAATGGGAGTCACTCAACCAACCTCTCCAAGAGCCTTCATGAGTGAAAATAGTTCACACTAAAGGCAGTCATACATTTAACATGTACGCCTGATTTCAACTCTGACAAGTTTTAGGAGCTTGTCAGAAATTATTATTAGAGGCTCCGTCCATGTCCTGTTTTTCTTCACTCTCTCCCATGTCAGGGAGTGAAGTCTTGTGACAGACAGGACCCAACTAAGAGTTTCCAGTATTCACACAGGGCTTGACACCTCAAAATTACATTATTCAGGCTCTTCTCCATCTGGAAGACTGAATGTACTACAGTTGGTCTGAAAATTGAGTCTTCTTCTCTCACAGAAATTATTTTACTTAAAATAAATAGAAACTGCTAAAAATAAACTTTCTGCTTCTAGATATAAAACTTCAGTAAACATCTGAAATTTCATGCTGAAAACAGACACTTCCCAAGGAAAAAAATTGCTTAATCCATAAAGGCATTTTCTGACAGAAAATAATTAGGAGGGAAACATTTTGGAGCAGCCCTGGAAATGCTCTTTTGCAGTGCACATTACCTATTTTAAATATCATTTGGAACACTGATATCTGGACCTTTAAACAGAGAAATCTTTTTTACCCTCCCTTCCAGGTAAGCTCAGCAATAGATCCTCATAATGATTCTATGCTTTGCTCCCATCCGATTTCCACCTTGATTGTGACCAGGTTTGATATTTATCATGATATATCTGCAGATTTGAAAGCAAATTACTATCTCAGGAATTTATCAAGGGCTCTGAATGTCATTAGGAGCAATCATCAGCAGGAAAATGGTTTCAAGTTAGGGTGAATGTGAAAATTAAAGAGCCTCAATGTCTTGTTTGACTGTGCATCATGTTTGGCTCTGCTCAAAGGTGGGCGGAAAGCACAAGAATAAAAATGTCCACATGAAAACTGGAGTCAGGTCCACAGCACATATTTCACTGGGCTCCTGTTTCAGGGCAGCTAAGGTTGGCTTTCTGATCACCTCAGCCCCAGTATCACAAAGAGAAACATTATCAACCCTTTCTGGTGTGCTAATATCCAATTTATTTCTCAGCAGTGCAATTTCCTGCCTGCTCTTTGAACAGCTATCAAAGGACAAGACACCAGATCATGGCAGACATTCTTCTAGTGCTGACATCTGCTAAACTAGTCACTCTGTTCCTATACAGCCCACTCAATGCATCCTAAAATATTTTATAAGCCACCAGTGGAACAGAGAATGGTAATGTGGGTCTCTGACCTTTATTTGAGCCACCTTGATGTTCAGTACAGATTGGGAATCACACTTCAGCAGCCAGAATTTCTGGGTCCATTCAGTTTAGGGTTTCTGTGTTACCTCCAAACCCAATAAAATCCACTTAATGCCATCTGGCACTTCATATCCTTCACTGTTTTTCATCTGAGAGCACTGGCAAATCTGCATATGAGGCTTAATCCAAAAGCCTCTGAAAACCAGTGGAAAGACAGTTTTGGATCATGCCTAAGAGTGCAAGACTTTGTTTAGAAATCTGCTTTCTACAGCTTTGCTGGAAGGTGTTCCTCCTTTGAACAAGCACTCGACCAGCAGCAAACACATTCCAACAAAACATCTGGACACCTAGGAAAAGGTTGGTCTCGTTGCATTTAGAGAAGCCCAGAAATATCACTGATAAGCTATTACTCAAATTCATATGTGTTAGCTCTGTTGCTATTTTTGCTTTGGGTGACACCACTGATACCATGAATATCAACGTGTTTCACAAACATAGGCAAGTACAGCGAGGGACTACTCACAGCCCATTTTCAGAGTTATCCATGGAACCTGAAGTCTCTGTGTCACTGTCTCTCATGTCCTCTCTGGCTGTATCCCAAAATATTTCCTGTACCCGTGCTGACTTCTGCCTTAGTTTTGAGGTCTGCAGCCAGGGGAAAAAAAAAAAAAAAGAAGTGCCTAAGTGTCGCTGTTACGTCTGAGGCGCATCAAGAAAACGACACAGAGTCCAGGCTCATGAACAGTGGAAGCCGAAGCTTTTCTTTAATAATTTTCTGACTACTATATGGATAGATGGCAAAAAGTGTGTTGAGTGGCAATAGGTAATTGGTTCCTCGGCCATCCACCCCTTCAGAGGATTGGCCAAGTTTTAAGATACCTATTCCAAAATATTTTCAAAGTCGAAGCCATAACAATCTTGCAAAATAGCTTGCGGGTGCAAGAAGTTTATGAAACTGTGACCTTGTTTAAAATAGTTTACATAGGAAAGACAGTCTTCTCACAGAATATTGAGAAAAGGCTGAAGAATTTCTCTGCTTCTAGCTTTTTAGCACCTACACCTAAGCACCTTGGGATTTTCTTGAAGGTTTGATTGCACGTTTGCCTCAACCAGTCACTGTTCAACGAGTCCTTTTCATTGCCTTCTGCTCCTCCCCACCCTTCCGGGTTGTGATTGTATCTACTGAGCATGACCTCTCCTATCCCTGATTCACACCTCCCTGACTTCATTCCCGTTCCATCTGTCCTTCTCCTGGGTCCCCCTGTGTGTCACTGCTCTTCCCAATCTTCAGCTTAATCCCAGGATAAACTTTTATTTTCTTCTTGAAAGAGTTCCTAGATGTACTTTGGCCGAATTTCTGGCCTGTCATCTCGCTTATCCAGACCACTGGATTCTTCAAATTCATATCCATTGACCACATTTGTTCTCATTCACTTCTTTTGAGTGAATGCCCAATCCCGGCCACCTTGCTGAGACCTTCAGTCTAATTTCTCTTTCCCTGTAATTTTTTGGTACACTGTTCACCAGGGCCCTGATCAGTACAGAAGTGAGAAGTTCACTGACCAAACTGGCAGAAAGCTGATAATGCCCACAGAGTATGCATTTATGTGCTGTGAAACGTGTTAGGATGCCAAAGTGGAGAAACTGTATTGCAGAACTGCCTTGAATTTTGGCAGGGGTCGTATTTTATATCATATTAAATGTAGGAAGACATTTACTGACTAGTACTAACCCAAGTCCTGCATTAAACTGATGTATTGGTTACCAGTCACATCTTTCATATTTTAAGTAATTGAGCTTTTTCTCTACTTTCAAGATGCTGACAGGAAGTAACACAAAACTGAAGAGTTGTACTGAAAGGAAGTTGAAAGGGAAAGTTAGGAGTCAAATGGTTTCAGGACTCCCAGACTTTATTTAAACAGTACCTGAATGTTGGTAGAGTGAACAACAGAACAAAGTCTATCAGAAGCAAAGTATGGGAATGAAGTTCAAAAATGGAATATGGGAGAAACATGCACATAGGTAAGCCAATGTTAAAAGTCAATATAAATCTATTAAAAAACCTTCAGAAGAGCAATTTTCTAAAGCCCTGAAAGCTAATAACAAAAGCTGCCTCAAACACTTCCAAAGCAAGTAGTTTTCCAGACAGCTGTTCAGACTGATAGATAATCAATATGTAATAGATGAGCACTCAAGGCACATTGTCTCATGATAGCAAAGTCAAATAAATACTAAGCATGCATCCCACGCTGCAGCCTTTCCTTCCCAAGAACACATCTGAAGAGATACCTCAAACTGAAGCATCAGTAGAAAAGATTTTCAAACAAACTGATAAAGTGAATAAGACCAATCTGCAAGACCAGACAGCATTCACCCAAGAGCTCTATGGAAATCCAAAGAGGGAATTGCTGAATGGTTATCCATGGTGCAGAGCCAGCCTGCTGTTTAAATCAGCCTATGCCAAAAGAATAGAAAGAGTAAAGGTGATGCAAAATGAAAAAGCAGTTCCCAGACAAGCGTGATTCTGTGTAAGGCAAACTGATAAACATTCTACAAAAGAACATTAGACACACCAGAAAGCAAGGTGTAATGGGGAAGAGTGAAGTGTTGTATCTGTAGGAGGAAGTCATGTCTCACCAATCAAGTTCTCTGGGGGTGTCACTGAGGGGATGGGGATCTGAGTGGTACCATTCACTTGGCTTTACAAATGTAGGAACCTACGAAAAATGTCAGTGTAAGAGCTGCTCTGGATGGCTTTCTAAAAATGAGAACTTAGTGTCTATGGGAATTAAAAAAGCAAAGAGAAAATTAAAAAACTAGTAGGAAAAGACTTCAGAGCAATATCACACATTTTTGCACATAGCTCCAATGCACCAATCTCATACAGGAAAGAGCAGAACTACAAAAAGGCAAGAAAGGGCAACAAGACCCCAGGGGAAAAGTTTCCAGACAAGAAGCACCAGAATAGGCTAAAACCCTTCATCTTGGGAGAAAAAAACATCAGAGGGGATCTGAGAGAGGTCTGTGAAGTCACGGGTTGCATGCAGAAGGTGAACAGGAAATAATTGTGCACCATTTCTCAAAACTTCAAGGGCCAGGCAGACACTAACTAATGAAATTATGAGACAGCAAGTTAAGAACAGAAAAAAAAGGACATTTCTTTCACAAATGAGTTATGGAACTGTCATGGGCACTAAAAATTACAAATTAGTACAAATGGGCTTAAAACAGTAATGGTGGCTAGCTCCAGCAGGGCTGTTACACATCACAATACAAACTCAACCTCAGGAGATCCCTTAGCTGCTGACTGCCAGAAGCTGGAATGATGTATCACAGGTAGCACCACTCTGCACTCAATGTGCTTCTTGCTTTTTTTTTTTTCCAGTTTCTTACAATCTTTCTATTTTATGATTTCAAGATAAGGCATAGCAGCATGACCCTGGACTCCATGTCCCTACTCACTAACATGCCTCTAAAGAAATGTATCTCAACATGAAGTTCAAACTTAACCAGAGACAAGGTGCTACATGAAATTTTGTGGGAAAATACCAAGTTACACTATTGATATCCCCTAATAATAAATTCAGCCCTTCTGATGAATGATTAATAGAAGAAAATAATAAACTTTAGCAGGTGATAAGACTTTCATGAAGAGGAGCCTCTCTAAGTATCCTCTATCTTCTCAAAACCTCGATTTCTCCACCATGGTGGGAACAGCCCACTGGAGATGTGGGCACATTAGCTCATGTAAATGAAACTGTCAGTGTCACTCTTCCCTTTTCACCAATAAAAGCCCTTTTACACCTGGAGAATCTGACCAGAGACTTTAGAATAAATTGCACTCTCTTTACATAACCACTAAGAGTCACTGGGAATTCTTGGGACCGTGCAGACCACAGTCAACAGCCACCATTGAAAAAGCTGGACAACAAATGCTTGCATTGCCCTCACCCACAAAAATAAACTTCCGCCCAAAATTTATAGGTTTTAACTAAAAGAGAGACTGTCCTGTACCTCTGTTCTATTTAAGATCAACTGTCCTTTTTCTAAAACAAAAGAATATTAAGTGTAAGACTTTAATATCATCAGACCTCATCCTTTTCTCTTTCTTCCTTTTTTTTTTTTTTTTTTTTATTTTTTTATTTTATTTTGGGCGGTGGGGACCTGAAACTTCAAAATAAAAAAAGCCTAAAGAATGCTGAGTGCACATAGGGTAATTAAGTTTGAACTAATGTTGATACTGGACATCTTGTTGGTGCTGTAGGGGACAGGGACCACAGTGAGGAGGTGGGCTGGGGCAAGGAAGGACACGTTACTGCTCCTCGCCGGGATCCAGGAGACCAGGAACACTACAGGGAACAGCCCACTAGAGGAGTTTTGGCAGGGCTAGGACTATACCTCATGTCCATCTCTACACACAACCCCTCTCCTGACCACAGGAACAACCTCCCAGCCTCAGACAGGTCCTAAGCAAACAAATGGGAGGATTTTAACCAGTTTTAATGATGTATGAGGTCAGATCGAGCCGAAGCCAGACCAGCTGCCAGTGCAACTGTGCATAAATCAGTGCATTGGCTCACAGATGGAGAAAGAGTTGAGGTTTTTGCAGGTCTTTACCCAGCTATTCACCTCCCATACATCTCACACCCAAGCAATTTTAGAGCCAACACTGCTCTTGCTGAAGTCCATGGATGAGTTGTCCCTGGCCTCGACGGCCCCAGGGTCACTGTCTAAGCTGCCACAGCGTGGCTAAGCCTCTGACAGGTCACTAGAGACACATCTTAGCTGGAGGAAGGCACTGAGGCATTGGTTGGGGTCAGGTAGTACTTCCACTAGGGCTAGGCTGAGAACTTCAGGCTTTTTCATTTTAAACAACATTGTTTCTTTATAAAATTGAGCCTCTCCACCTGCTACAGAGTGTCCAAACTGATTTTCAAGACTGCCAAAGACCCAGTGTCTCCCACCAAGAAGTATGTTGATGTATCAGAAAGTCAGATACCTGCTGGGGATTCAGTGATGGTAAGGCCAGAGGGATCCTGTATGATTATTTAGCCCAGCGTTCCACATAAATTCATACAGTAACTCCTGCATCATATTCCCAGCTTAAACTGTAACATCCATTTTTAAAAGCTGTCGAGCTTTTACTTATACCATTCAAACAGTATAGACTCCACTATTCTTTTATGTATTGCATGGCAAAGACCATTATGTTTGGCATAACATAACTGCACAGCTCTTCTCACAAGCCTCATTTGTTCTGTCTCTGGCTATCATTGCACTTCTTTCTGACAGGCAGGAAAGCCACAGGACAGCAGCAAAGTCCTCCTCATGGAGATCCGAACAGGCAGCAAAAGCATCTCACCCTTTTCTCTTTGCTGAGATACACTGACAAAACGAGTTTTTCAGGCCTCAGATCACTGTCACAGGAGAGG
>VZTI01001924.1:0-21176 GCA_013397865.1 Struthidea cinerea
AAGTTCCCATTCATCTCCTGAATCTGTGGCAAAGACGCTAAAACTCTCCCCCATCCAGGGAGGCATTAATTAAGGCACGGAATGTGTCAAGTAATATCAAGCTCACGCTCTTCTTATTTGGATGTTTTGAGAACTGTCTTCATTCTGCTAGTGGATTGGTGCAACTCATTTTCACATAGCACAAAATGCACATATTTTTTGTAAATATGTCAGTGGGGTATCACACCATATATGGGGTGTATGTAATAATTATATTGCAAAGAAGTCTGTGCTTTTTAATATAGACGTACATATAACCAAACAAGAGAAAGGGAGAAGAGTTAGGGGAGTGAGGAGAGGAGCACATGAAAGGAGTGAGGCTAATAGTGGATGGGAAGAGAGATGTTTTAATCTGCACTTTATATAAAGCAGAGAGTATATTTTGGGCATTCAGTGTTTACAGCTATATTTTCACCTGTCCTTATATTTTCTTCATGTGTTTAGTCTAGAGTTTTAAGCAATTTGAAAGAGGGTCTGTGTTAGCATTTCTATAGTTTGAAGCATAATTTTGTTTATGTAATGGGGTTGTAGATATTAATTGACAACTGCCTGTGTTAAGAAAGAAACAGATCTTCTGTACATTTTCAAAATAAGAAATAACATACAGGAATTATTGGTTAAATATATTGAATTTGCAGCATAAACATTGAACACGACTTACTTTTCGCTTGCTGTTTTTCTCAGGGTTCAAAAGGAGAGAAGGGTGATACAGGGTTTCCAGGAATGCCTGGGCGATCTGTAAGTTTTCTGAAGACGATTTGTCATTAACTTTTCCTTGTTAATTCACCTGCTGATTACTGTTAAATGTTGCCACAGGGAGATCCTGGTAGGAATGGGAAAGATGGGTTACCAGGCAGTCCTGGCTTCAAGGTATGTAGAAATGTATATTAATATCTTGATAAAAATCTTCAGTAGCATTGCTCTGGTGTAAAGATACCCAGTTTATTCTGTGGAGAATTACTGGAAATTAAAATAACGTCGTTACTGGGAGATGTGGAAGATTACTGCAGTAATAAGCAGACTTCATTGTTTTCAATTGTTCTGTGAGCAGAGGCAAAGCTTTTATTAAGTGTGTATTAGTGATCATTAGAGATTGTGGTTAGTAATCAAAAAGATACTTTATCTCCCTTATCCTTTTGTATTTCTCTAACCCTGTGATTCTGTTGAAGAGATCAGTATACAGGCATACACCGGAGAACATAATTGCTTTTGAAGGGAGCTGCAGGTAAATTAGGGCAAAGTACCTTCACTATTGGATTAATGTTTGTGTTTGTATTCTCTTCACTATGCAGTGCTGTTTGTATTTAACATAGAACAGTTTTTCAAGTCAACTAGGTGTGTGTCTACTGTAAAAAAGACAACAGGATCTGGTGTTTCTGTAATGTATTGCAGTCTGTGAGCTCACTGGATGTTTTGCTTGCCAAGTTGTTGTTTGCACTGTTCTAATTTGTGAAAACATCGACATTAGCAGTATCAGTTTTAAGTTCACAGGGAAGAGATTTTAGTAATATGTGAGGTAAATGCTCAATTGAATTGATCTAAAGAGGTTTTTCAACAGCAGCTTTGTTCCTGTAAGATTTTTTTTTTAATAATAATGAAATTATCTAGGGCTGCTCAAGATTAATGTTCCTTCAGTGTCCAAACGTGCAAGTGTACTTCTGAGTGCATTTGTCTAAATTCACATTGCTGTATTTGGAGATCTGGGTCTTCCATTTTGTGACTGTGCTTGTGTAGAGCAGTTGGGGATGCAGCTGGGGATATCCGTGACATCTGCTGCAGCAGGGAGATATGACACAAGACCTGTGAGAGACCTAAAACCTTCCAGGCAGCAGCTGTCAATGAGGTGGATCCAGGGTAATGCCAATGGAGTCTGGAGAGCAGATCAGCTCAGAGAAGGCAGGCTTGTTAGTATCAGTTTAGTTGTGTACATAAAAAAGCCCCTCGTGCATTTGAAATGCATTAGTGTCCAAAATATCCTCAGGGAGCTGAAAAATATGACATAAGTCCTATGGAAAGCCAGTGCCTTTCTGGAGTGGGAGTAGACAAGATACCACTGGGTATCTCAAATATGACCAAATGTCTGTGTGTGGGCAATGGAATTCAGCTCCTGGTGTCTGGTCAGCTGAATCTGTCCTCCATCAATTGTCCCCACTAGACTTCTGTTATCTGTGATATGAGCTTGGTTACTCCCCAGGAATTTATTTCAAATGAATCCTCTCTTATTTTACACGTATATATATATTTTATATATATGGATATATGTATATCTATAGATATATACACACACACATACATGGATATCGTTGCTAAGTTGGACGAGAAATTCCTTCTCTGGTACTGTAGAAGGTAGGAAAAAAAAGTAGATATTAGATTTTTTTCTTCTCTGGTATTTGATAACGTGGACTGGTAATAGTCACAGTTAACATTAACATAAAATTTTAACTGTCACTGGTGGCAATTTAGAGTGAAGCATTGTGTTGCTAAAGCATGAATTTGGGGAGTACTTGCATATGTTTTATGCTTGTAAGCAATATACAGAGAATTCACTATGAATGTGTGTACATTTAAACTGCAAGACATTTTCTGGACTATTTTCCTTATTATTGTACTACAAAAAATATGACATGCTCATTAGTTTTTATTAATTTTATAATATAATAGTTAATAGAAGCCATATTTTTCATTCAAACATTTTGTTAGCCTGACTTCAACATCTGCTTGCTATAAAACATTGCTTCATTCTGGGTCTGTAATCAAATTCAGAACAGTAACAAACAGGCTGTCTTTGAAGGAAATTTCTGCTGGCGCTTTCCTGGTTTTTTACAATATCCATTTTGGGAAAGAATGTGGAAAAAACATGGCTTGAAACCCAGATGCTACTCATTGTTACTTGAAGTCCATCTTTTATAATACTAAGTTAATTAGTGCGAGATTATTTTATATGTGTGTGTGTGTATATCTATCTACATCTATATCTTTGCCTTTTTTTAATGTGCTTTTATGTCTGGAATTATTCAACATTTCAGAATGCTTTAGTATCATACATACTTTGATAAATACTGCTCTATTCTGAAGTACTTTGAAATATTTTTTCATATCATTATTTATACTAACAATTAGACAGTAACAGTTTACTATTGTTTTATGCATTTTTTTCTACCAGAAAAAACCAGAAATTAACAGAAATTGCTGTTCTGAGTGAAAAGAAAATTGTCCCTCATCTCTTTTTGCAAACTGTTTGATAGCATGTGTCAGACACAGCATGAGGGAATATTGGATTGATGACACTTCTTGCTGTGTCTTATACTTTAAAGGGATGTTTATTTGGTGAAGTCTCAATGTGTATTGGTTTGAAATTTTACTTATATTAAAAATATAATTTACTATTTAAAATTATTTTTATTATGCAAATAAGGTTGGTTTTTTAAGTCTTCTTTTTATTTTAAAGGGAGAAGTTGGGCAGCCTGGATCTCCAGGCCTAGAAGGACATCGAGGAGAGCCTGTAAGTGATTAAGTTGCTGACATACCCTTATGTACAAATTTGTTAGTTTTTTTGTATTTTGTCCTTTTTTTTTTTAGTTAATGGCTATTATACTTCATGTTTAATTTATGTTGATTTGAATTGGTTGATATGTCCATTTCTTAAAAAGTGCGTGTTTATTTTCTGCTGTTCATCTTTAAATTTGATTTAATTAAAAGAAATAAACAAGCCCTTAAAGTCAAAGATGCCTTTAAAAAAAGATTCTTAACCATATCACTGTTGTATATACTGAAGTATGTATATATATGTATGTTATAAAATTGTCTCATTACTGATTTCTGTCCTGTTGATGTTATGGTATAGTTAGATGTTAATAATTACTTACTTGAGGAACGATTCTGGATGGGTTTAACTCTCATTTCTGCTACATGGTGTATCTTCTTTCATATACTTGTTAATGGCACTTTTAAAGTCCATTTTTTTGCTGTGTACCACTGCCTTTCCTTTGTCCAGTTTTACTGGCCTTTTACTTCCTTGTATCTTCTTGCACCATATTATCTACATGTGTGTTCTTCTTGCTTGGCTTGGGACCATGCTGCTTCATTTTTGCTTTGCTTGTTTCCAAAGACATTGCTCCTCTACCGGTGTTTGGACAACTCCTGAGGGCAGCTCGTTTTACCTCCTCTTAATATCTGTTAGCTGGGATTTGTCCTCTTTGTTTCCTCGTTTGGCTCTTTAAAAAGGGCTGGCAGACTGCCTGAAGCAGATGAGCCAAGATACAGGCTTTGAGTGCTGAGAGACAGCCAGCTGTCTTCAAACCATCAGTAATTCTTCAGTAGGCCAAGAACAGTAAACGCAGCTCAGTTGGTGGAACACTGCCTTACAGATGAATTACATTCTGAATTACATTTTGAATTGTAAAATAAGGAGATAGAGCTTTATACCATCAGAAATTTTGTGGTATTGAATGTAACAGGAGGCAGTCTGAGTTACATGATACTGAAATCTGATAGAGAGTTTTGATAATGAGGGGTTGGAAATAGTACTTCCAGCTGAAAAAATTCTCAAAACTTTTCATTTAAAATTTTTATATATTCACCAAAACCTCCTAAAACATTTTGAGTAGACTGCAAAACACTGAGAAATCATGCCCAAGAGACTTTCTTCCCACTTGTCAGGCTTAAGTGAAAAACACACATAATCCCTCCCTTGGCTTTACTTTTTCGTCTTTTTCTGCCCCAAATAACTGTGAGGTGTTTTAACTTTTTACAGTCTACGGTATCTTCATATGTAAGAAAGATGCAAAGTGAATGTTAATTGAATATCATAAAAAACAACTGAAGGTATTTTGGTATATTGTGAATTGGGACACCATAACAAATGTGTTGAGATAATAATGAGTTCTTTTATTGTCCCTAGCCTTATTTTGTCTCTTTTCAGTTTTAGAAAAGAAATGTTTGTTGGTCATTGTGATTTTTTAAAAAATTAGTCTAAGAAATGGAAGTGAAAAGGCACTTCTAACCTAGGGAAAACTAAATTTTTAATACTTTAACAGCTCTCTTTCTAGTGTGATAGCATTGGTTAAGTATGAACTATATCTACTAAAGAAATATATTTTGGTTTAAAGTTAATATAAATGCTTCACAATATAACATTTTAAACAGCAATGTAAACTCATCACTAAAGTCTCATAATTTTGCTTTAAAGGGAAATGAATTGGTAGATTTAAGACATTAAAAGCACTAAGAAGTCTTTTAAAATCACCACAAAATAATATGGAAGGAGACTTCCAAAACAGAAGCAACTACAGAAAATTTAAACAATTGTAATAGGGCAAACCATTGCATTGTGTTGATTTTTTGACGGGATACCCTTCCTTCTTGGACCAGGGTAGAAGAGAGCAGAGGAGGCTGCTGTTCTGCAAAGTTCTTTGTTTCATAGTCTCATAGTTTCTTGAAGGCAGAGTTCGAAGGGGGTTACATGATAAAGCCAAGCAGCAACAGCAGCAGCAGCAAAACAGCAGGCAGCATACAGCATCTTCTTCTAATTTCTCATATTTCTTCTAATTCCCCTTCATTAATTAATTCATTCATTTCTTCTGATTTTTCTTAATTAATTTTTTCTCACAGAAGTGTGGATTATATTTGTTAATTAACCAATGAAATCAATACACGATTCTAGTTTTTCTTTTCTTAACCTATCCTGGTCTAATTCTAACAGTCATAAGTCTTACACAAGTATTACATAGGTATTGCACAGATTTGCGTATACAGTTTCTATCAGCTCTTATTGTTTATGTGAACACTCTATCTAAAATATGTGAACAATATCGTTCTATCTATATTTTGTCTAAAATAAAGAATTTTGTGAAAAGGCAACACTGCTGCAGAAAGAACTGTGTTTTACGTCTCTGCTGCAGCTTTTTAATGTTTAAGGCACTTAGCATGTATTTCTACTAAAAGTTAAAAATCTATATTTCTATTTTACTTTGGTGTGACTTCATGTATCTCAGCTTGTCAAAGGTTTTAATTCAACTCCTGTGCTTTGGCTTTCATCTGAGCCTGAGTCCAGAGAAGCTTTCACTCCAACAGCATTGTTTGCTTCATTCAGAATCAGTGGAGGTTCTGAAGAGTAGAAAGTCTACATGCTGACCACGAAATTGCTTCAAGGTCACCATTAGGAAATGTAAGGCACTGAGTCATCCCTGCTCATCTGCCTCTATTGCTGATGTAGCACCATCCTGCATGAGCAAACACAGTGCTCCCATCTATTTAGGGGCTGGAGGAGGAGCAAAGAGCAGAGCAGTTCAGTGCAGAAACATTGTGGTAAAAGTGCATGTTTGGGAAAATGAAAGCTATCCTCAGCTGTGAGATCTATGGGCTCCTCTATTCAATGGAGGATAATTGGCTTTCACCTGTTGGAAAGTGAACTGGATTTCGGGGGCTGTGAGTGATGTCTTGTGCAGTTTACTGCTTCTGTTTTTTCTGTTGTTCCCCCAATGTGTATTTGATGTCTAACATGTCAGTGCCTCCTCTTGCCTTCCCTTCTGTGGAATTCAGTGTGATCTTCTCTGGTGGGATGCCATTATAGTTAGGGCACTGGTGTGGAAGAGAGGGATTGATCTGTGCTGTGCCGTCCCTGTGACAGCCAAATAGGCTGCTGAAGCACAAGACAAGCCTTGGATGATACAGGTGAAGCTGGATGACTTTATATCATTAACCAGCCACATGCAGCTGTGGTCCTGGGACAGCTCAGCAGGTTCCGTGGATACCCCACCCACACAAACATACATGCAGACGGTCTTTATTTCTTTCATTCAGCCACATTAGTGTTAGACATGGCTTAATTTGTTAAGTTGATGATTTTAAAAATAGTCATCCTATGGTCTGTCTTGCTTTAGCAAATGAAAAAAACATGGTTGTGAAATGAATGCATCTTGAGACAACATCTAAGGAGCAGCTGTCTAGAATGAAGAGCACGGATGAACTGAACTCCCATGACCTCCAGCCTTTGAGATGTGTGGTTATTTTTTGGACAGAATACTTTCTGGTGTATTATTACTCTTACTAATCTCCAAAGTTACAAACAGAAAAAGTAGGTTGTAAAGCTAAGTAAGTAATTTCAAGCAATGTGCTTGATTTCCCACAGTAATATCATTTGGAATTTCAGTTAGCCAGACTGTCCCAGTTCTACCCACTCTGTAGAATAACGTGACAGTATGGACAGAATCATTTAGATAGGATTTAGTAAAGGTAGTAATCAAGCTCATTTTCTTGATGACAAAAACAGGCTATGCTGTCACTTGATTAGTTTAATGGCTAGTCATCTATCTTACTGATGACAGGCTGTTTTAATAAATACATTATTTGAGGAACCAAATGTCTATAGTATAAATAAAGATTTATTTGAGCTCAATTTCAGCCTGACTGCCTTTTTTAACATGGGTAGGGTTTTTCAGAATTGGGTTTCAGTGGAAGCTCCTTGTGTTTGCAATTATGCAGATGGGAACTCTGAAGTGAGTGCTTGTGGGTAAAGCTGGCAGGACATTTATAGCACTCTTCTAGGCCTAGCATATGCTCTCCTGCCACAAGTAATATGTCTGAGCATTTGCGACTGCTCATGTTTACTCTCCAGAAATCATATTTTTCAGAAATACATCTGCAAACACTTAAAATGGTAGAGTTTTGTCTCAATATTTAGGTCACATCGCAAGACCTCAGATGTGGCCTCATTTGTGCCAGCGATAGCAGCATAACATGACTTTCAGCTTCTGACCTGATTCCCACTGTTATACCTATGCTCGTGGTTTGTCTGTTGATCTTTCATAACTGCATCAGGAATGCCGGATACAGATCAATGCATTCTCTGAAAAAATGTTTGTTTTATGCTAGGCACTTGTAGCAGAATTCTTTTTGAAACATGTTCAAGATACACTAAAAGGTACAACAGAAGTTGTACTGTCTTCATAATGCAGAAATCCTGAAAACAAACTGGTATAGCCAGGTGTCCTGTATGTTTGGAAAGTAAATATAAAGTTAATGTAATTCTACTGAATCTAATAGCTATGCTGAGATTGATAGAAACAGGAAAAAAGGAAAGAAAATTCCTGACTTAGTAATACAGTAGTATGCAGAACAAAGTTTGGGGTGTTTTTGTTACTATTGTTTTCCTCTCTGTGTCATGTAATGTTTTGCTTGATGCACCTTATGTTGATGTTATGTTAGTTTGTACCAGTTTTAGGTACTAAGATGCCATTTACTCAACATTTATATCTTGTATTTGCATTTACATACTGAGTTATGAAACAATTAGGATAAAAGCAAACCTAAAAACTCTGTTGTATATTTGCACAGTAGGCCTTGTGAAAAAAAAAATCCTTTCTGAAAGTGTTACTTTGTTTTTTATGCACCCAGTCTGATTATTGTATTTCTACTTTTAATCTCTTCATAGATTAAAGCGTAAAGATCCTGTTGTATTTCCAGTGCTCAAAAGATCATGTGTTGTATGAATTTATTACTTGTGGAAAAATTCCATAGAGCACTAAACACTCATTCAGATTTTATATCACCTTAAACTGGACACTGCTATAAAATAGTGCTCTCTTTGTAAGTAGTATATAAAAAGGAAATGATTTCCTATGTTTAAGAGGAAATTATGAGTTTTAAGAGCAAATATGTCAGTTTTTAAGAGAAAAGTGATCAGGAGACTCAACAAAGTGGTTGGTGTGAGTCTATCAAAATTTTTAGTTTCTGATCGGATATTCATGCTTTTCTACTAGTCTGAGATGCCTCGATAGTAGGAGCTGAACTCTGATGGCCTGCTTTTCAAAGGTGTCAGCATTACAGTCATAAGGGATGTAAGGACTAGCATTTTCTCTGCAAATAATGTCTTGTGGGTCTCAAAAGAACACCTATTTCTTTTTTGAAAATTCTGACTTTTACCTGTAAATAAAAAAATAAATTGTTATTTGGGTGGGGTGATTTTTTTATACATAAAGAGCTGATAGTTATGATTTTGGTAGACATATGCCATTCATCATTATTTCTTTGCAAGTAGGTCTGGTTAGTTCAATGCACTTTATAGTATTGATTCTTTATTCCTTCTTCTAATATCTAAATTGTTGAAGTAGACAGGGCAGAGTCTTGCTGGTGACTTTCTGAGTGCTTGAGCTACATAACAGATGTTGTTAGTCTTGTTCTCACTGGAGAAAGGGGGAGATGACAGCTTTGACCGCACAATACTTTCAGCAATCATTTGTTAATTACATAGTGCTGTAAGCTCAAACACGTTTTTTAGACTGAATGCAGGTTTTTCTGTCAAGTATAACTTCTAGGTAGTCTGACTGACAAGTTATTGTAATAGAATTCATTCCATACTATAATTACAGAAGAGTTAATTGCTGTTAAGAAGATAAATATGAGAACAGTGCTGTAATGAAACGGGTAATTAAGACTTCTAGAACTTCAGGCAGGCTAATCTGAGTTTCTTTATTATTCCCAGTTGACAAAAATGATACAAGACATGACAGCATAGTTGCTGATCCAAAGCGTATTGAAGTCAATGGAAAGATTCCCATTGAATTCAGTCTGGACTGGAGCCACACTAAATGCTTTTATAAACTTGGACCCACTAACCTAACGCAGCTTTGAAAATAATGCCTGCTTTTCTAAGTCGTAAAGCTAACAGTCCTCTCCCATCTAATTCACAATTTCTGCCTGTTCATCATGACTTCTAATTTTTAAATTTATATTCTCACACAGTGCAATTACATTAATTATAATAATTTGCTATAATTATAGTGTCTTTTTGGTTTTTGTTTTGTCTACAGAGACTTGGGAAAGTATTTTTTGTTATTTTTTTCATTTAATGCCATTTTAAATTTGATAATTTTGGAAAATCATGTAGAGAAGAGGTAGCATGCCCTGCTGACATTTCTTGAAGACTGTTTTATAAATGCAATGTTAACAAAAGGAAATTCTTAAAAGTTGTAAGGAAATATGAAAGGAGCTCTAGTTGTAAACCCATTGTGGGCTGGAATGGCGTATGCTAAAAGTAGTTATAAACAGTACTCAGAGTACTCTGTTTTCTGCTTGTATGCTGTAGTGACCTTTTTATGGCTACTCCGGCACTTTTCTTATTAATTCATATGCTGATACAAATTAGATGCCAGCATTCGTCCCCTATTGCTGCTGTTTTGTGAACATAGAGATAGAAATTCCTCTAACAAATGTGTTGTACCAATATAAAATCTTTTTACCAACTTGATGAGCTGTGTTAGAATAAAGAGGTGCTTGTCATTTGTTAAAATCTCTCTTAATAATTTGTTAGTCTTTTATAAACTGAGAGTGTTAAAACAGTACGATTCTGAAAGAATTGTCCTGCAGTGAGCACTTAAAGGTACAGCTTTGTTAAAGAGTGCAGTAACTATCTTCTAAGCACAAAATTAGTGGTAGTGATGATTTATTTGTATTCCATGACTGATTCCAATGAGCTAGACCCGTTTATACACAAAACCACAGGCTCTTCTGGAGAGTCTGATTTCTTCTATGCATTAAAATAATTTGGGTGTTTATTGGAAATTTTCATGTAGAGACTTTAAGCTTGATATTATTCATCTTGGTTTTCTGTACTAGAAAGTGAGCTTTAATTGCCAGAAGAAGTGCTTTGGCATAAGCTTATTCTGTCTAGAGTAAAACACATGTTCCACCTGTGTTTTTTCCCACTGAGGGAATCATGATATGTAGCTTGAGCCTTTAGCTGTCATGTTTTCAGCTTGGCTTAAGGGGAGTCTAGGGATCTGGTTTGAAACTAAGAGTGAATCAATTTGGTGGTATGGATATTTTCATTACACATCCAATATACTCTCTTATGGTAATCCCCAAAAACACATTTAAATGTTTGTCTGTTTAAATGCTTGTGCATTTAGGAAACTGGAGGCCTTCACATAAATTGCAGAGACTGCAATATGCATGTGTTTACAAGCATCACTACCTTTTTTCTCAGTACCAGAAACTAGAATTTTTTTGGTATTAATATTGCAGTGGGTTTTTCTATAGAAATTGTTTTTTTGGCATTTTAACGTCATAGCTATGCAGTTTGACTTAATGTATTTTTAAATGGGAAAACATCAATTTACTACAACTAATTATGATTCAAAAACATTTCTGATGAATTGTTTTTGTTACTTTGAGCAAATGATGTACTGATAAATTTCAACTATATTAGTTAATGTACTACTTCTTGGACTGAAAAAAAGACATTCTAAAAATTGCTGGACTAGATCAAATGTAGATTTTTGAAAAGTCGAACGGACAAATCCACACAATTGTAAATAGATCTGGTGTTCTTTATCAGAAATTTCTTTATTCTCAAGGATCAGTTAAAAGTGTGGTTGCTGAATTGGCTTAAATTAAAGAATTAAAGCAATACGTGTGTGTGTGTGCCTGTAATTGGTTAGTTCACCCTGCTGAGAATAGCTAGTAAAGATCTTGAAAGTTAAATGGTAAAATGGAATAAAAGAAGTATGCCTGAAGTGCTCAACATTCACTTCCTTTGACGTGTGATATTTAAAAAAGTACTCATTTGCATTCTTTTGAATCCACCTGATGTCAGTAGTAACATTTAGAGCATTCCTGAACTTGTGTGCTAATTTCATTCAGCCAAGAAAGGCTTTTCGGAAGAAGGAAAGGCTTGAAGAGAATGTTTGGACTGGTATATGTTGTGTATTGGGCTGGCATCTGACAAGTTAGTGCCAGGAAAGTTGATGTTTATACTTCCAGTAATCATTGTTTCACATGTGCCAATTTAAAGAGCAACATATCCTCTTATTCTTGCCATACAATTTTCTTCTTTACATTTTATTAATTAGGTATATATCTGCTGGGATTTCCAGTGACTCTGAAGACCAAAGAGAAACTTCCCCCAGCTAATTATTATACTTAGAAACCAAACATAGAGAGCAGAGCATGAATGAAGAAGACAATCGGTTAGAATGTAGCAGACATAAATATTTATTATTTCAGTTGATTTCATTTGCACATTGCTGTTCTATTCTATGCCTCACAACATGTTTATGGTAAGTTACTTAGCCACAAGTAGAAAGAAGTTTACCAAAAGGATATTTGACTTTCCTTCCTCTGATCCAACTTCAACAGAGTAGAAACAGTGTACCCAGTTTTCTAGCTAGTCATCATTCTTCTTCAACATGGGAGAAGCCAGAGAAAAAGTTTGTTGTACCTGAGTCCTCAGAAGGTCTGAGTTACAGCCTCCTTGAGAACTGTGGTCAGGATGGTGATACAAAACCCTCTAGCTGTAACTGCTTCAGAGCTCTAAGTGCTGTATCTGGCATCAAATCTACAGCCTGCATTCTGAGAATTATCCAGAATGGTTTTCATTTCACCTCATATAGTCAAGTAGATATATTTAGTCTATTTCTTTGATATGATTTTTTCTACAGTGAAAATTATATCTGTATTCAACCCGTCATTAAATAGAAGACAAGTATTTAATGATGGATTGCTCATTTTTGTTCTGTCTTAGACAGTTTAGATATTTGGATTAATTAAGGTTTTTAAATTGAAGACCTCCAGAAAATACACAAGAGAAAAACAAACAAACAGCTTATAGCAGGGCTTCTTTGTTAGCTTTGTGTTCAAGTGGTAGTTGGGCTGTCAAAGTAATTAGTTACTTGTTGTGTTTCTTCTGTGTGCATTATTATTGTCCACCAAGCATTGCATTATTCTTGTCCACCAAGAGCTTTAAACATGAAATTGAGAAGCTGATACTGAAGTCTCAGAACCTCAAGTAAATATAGTGCTAGAAAATTAGGGGAAATTTGGTATGGTAAGTGTTTCATTTTTTTAATCATTACATGCTGAAATTACTGTGAATTGAGGCTATGGAAAGTCTTGTCAGAATACGGTCTGGCTTCTCATCCATAACAAAACAAAGCAAAGCAAAACAAAAGAAAACAAAACACCATGATCTTTACTCAGAGTTAATTTAAATCCATTTGCAAGATTAACTATTATTTATGCTAATATTATTAAACCATTTTAAGAAAAAACCTTTGCCTCTTACTGTGCAAATTAATTTTTTGCTTTAGTAGTTAGTTTTAGTAATGAAATTTAGTCTTAGTGATTGCTGAGTGAGTCAAGGTGTGATTTTCTTTCTTTGTGCTCTGGAAGGGTTTGGTGCCAGTCTTTGTTCCAGCTTTTCTTAGCTATTTCTTAAACAGGTAACAGTTGCCAAACAGATGAAGACTAAAGGAATTATCACAGAACTTTTTCTCTGGGAATGGATAGGAGTATGTAGAAAATGATTTTTTTTTCACCTGTTATTTACTGCCAGATTGTCAGAGCTTTTGGGACTTTCTTAGCCAAAAATGCAGGCTGGCCCATCCTGCTTAATAGCTAGCAATTGACCAATTCTGTAGGAATTTTACAATCCTTTTTAGAACACAGTCCTGCTGCATTCTGTGACCAATTCCACAGAATCCACAAGAATGAAAAAAAAAAAAAAAAAAGCAGCATGATTTGTTGTTAAACTTACTCACTGCTAATTTAACTGAGGGGTTCCCTACTATGGGAAAGGGATGTGGCTGAAAACTCTGTCCTGCATCAGTGTGACCTGTGTGAACAGAACTCTTTGGTTATGTGTTGGGTGTAAGGAGCAGAGCAGCACTAAGTGAGTGCCCTTCAGGGATGTTGCGCTGGCCTCAGCCTGCTCTGTTTTATGTGTGCAAGGTGCCCAACTGTGACCCATCGTAAGTTTTTCTCCATAATTTAAGTGGTGGAAAAATTTTAAAGCATTTTGAAGGCGTGTAACTGCTTAAGTATCAGTGTCTTTAAGTGTAAGTGTCAAACATGAGTCAGTTTGTTAGTGTTTAGAAGTCTGTAAGATTTCTAGAGAGATTGGATGTTGGTTTTCACAGTCTCTAAGGCTGGTGCTAGCATGGTAGGCAGAGGGAGGGCATCATGGTGTCACCTGCAGGGCTGGGAGCTCAATTTTGTCTGCCCACCTTTGGATCCATGAAGATTTGTCAAGTCTGATGTTCATATTCTTTTGAGGGTTCTTTTCAAGAGACAAGTAACACCAATTTCAGCCTGTGACAAGATATACAGAGTTTTCATTTTCTATTAGTATTTCCAGCTTTCAGATTATAGTTTCCAAGGTCTGTGTTGTTGGCAGTGCAGTAAGGGTCACTCTGTTCCACATTTAACATGTGTGTTTTATTGCTAATAACTGATTTGCCAAAGAAGTGTTTGAAAACTGTGGTCTTATAACTGCAAAGATTTTGGTAATGCTTTTTCCTTTCCTGGACTTAATTTAAAGCTGCTATGCTAGTCTGGTGCCTAGTCGTGTGTGTGGGAATGCTTCTTTTTGTATGTAGCCCTTTTTTTTCTTTCATCAATTGCAACTACTCAATAGTAGCAGATTCAGCTTCATTGAATTTCTTTTCCAGTTTTATACATTATACAAATTTGGTTTGTGTCTTTCATTCTATTAGGATTATCAAGGATTTGCTGTAATCTTTTAAAAAGTGTTTTGATTGTTGTACTTTTATCCAAATTATGTCTTGACTTGTACTCTTTTGCATGCCTCCAGTAAGTCTCTCATGTATCATCAAGTAGGCTTTTTCAAGTAAGGATCAGTAATACATAAAGAGTTGTATTTTTCATGTGTTTAAAGGGATTATGGGAACATGTGGATGGATAGATATCTTTTGTGTATCTTGTTCTATTGCTATAATTCATGTAATGTCCTTTAGGGTCTTCCCAGAATCAGAATTGCAGATTTTTCAGAGTAGAAGGATCCATTTGATTGAAACATAAATCAGAGAACTCATATATGATAGGAAAGGCATCTTTTTATCAGAAGAAAATAGATAATAAAGAGAGTTATACTAATGTTCTCGACATCTACCTGGGGAATTGACTGCAAAGCAGTTTGCTCATAACAGAAGAGCTTTTGGAAATAATTTCACATCTTCCAGAGAAGAGATAAAATTTTATGATTATGGATATGTTACCTGTAGCCTAGAAATTCCTACTTTCCATAAGGCATCCTGTCCTACCAGGCACTGAAGAAATGGGAAATACTAAAGACAGTAGCAGAAAATGACGAATAGAAATAAGCTAATATATACTCAGTTTAAGACTTAAATAGGTTTTGTTTTGTTCTAGAAAAAGGTCTTCTGCATGGTTTCTTCTACTCTTTGCAAGCATAAAGTTAAACATGAGTGGGATGCAAATAATACTGGTACTAGCTAGGAAAAGTGGGAAATATTTTGAGAAATGTAGCTTGTGTCTTAAATAAAAATGCTTACATCTAGTTAAACTGTATGTAAGGCCCCAGGCAATTTCCTTAATGGATTTTTTGTGAGGCTGCATGGAAGAAAATCCATCTGTTTAATATAATCCAAAACAAAACTAGACACCTCATGATTAATGAAAGCTACAAGAAAATTTTTCCAGGGATTGTGAAAACATTTTCCTCTTACAGTTAAATCCATTCTATCTGCCAGATATTATCAAAGAATGGAAGATTTATTTAAATTGCTGAAACTGGAATAAAAGAGAACATTTGTACAGAATTTTTTAACTGTCATAATTGAGGTTCATAATCACAATAGAAACAAATGAATGCTTTTGGGTGTTCTGAAGTCCCAGCTGTGCAGGCTGCAGCTGAGGAAGACGGCATCCAGGGATTTAGTTGCATACCAAGATGAGCTTCATTTTGCGATGATATTGAGACGGAAGTAGACACTAAGATGTGTGGGATTTGGCTGCCTGGGCATTGCCACCAAGAGCCATTGGAGTTGTGTGAGGACAACTGCAGCATCTGGCATGCATGACGCAGTTTCTAGAGCAGAGTGACATCTTTTTCAAAAGGTAGATCTGCTATCCCACAGCACCTTCAGTGACACTAGAGATTATTTCAATTATCTACATGGCATTCGAGTGCCACTTTATGTCCTGGGGTTACCCTGCATAGTCTTCCCGGGCCTAACCAGACTTTAGAAAGCTGTCAGGCTTCTAGGTCCACATAGGTGACACAGGGTGGAAGAGAAATGATTAAACAAGCAACAGAGGCTGAATAAAGAGTAAGGACAGCGGTCCTTACCCAGTCTCAAAAAATGTTGGTTAGCTGCCAGGCAGGTACACAATGACGTTAGCTTTTAGGCACAAACTCAGCAGTGTGTGATAGAACTGCAGTTGAGAATTTTTAGATTAAACTTGATTTTAAACCAAGGAATTAGATTTGCTAGACTACCTTGCTGGCTTTAAATTTCATGTGATTATAGCACTTGCTGATTAAGGCTAAAATAATGAATAATATTACAGGCTTTTATGGGGTAAGGGAAGACTTCCCATTTAAGGGAAAATTTCAAATAAAGGAGGAAGACATTGGAATGAAGGGAAGATAATTGAAAAAGTTGGATTGATGATGCTGAAAGAACTGAGGCAGTGCTTGCGATTAACTTAATTTTTAAATATGAAGAAACAGTGAATAAACCTTACATGAAGTTTGATGTAAAAGAAAAAGGGGAGAAAATCAATTGATTCAGAAGTATAGAAATGCTCCAATTCTTACAAGGACAGAAATCAGTAAAGCACAGGAGATGGTTTGGGTTTTAGCTATTCTGGCTAGAAATGTAATGCTACTTTCTACTGGCATTATAACTGCATATGTGATATATATAAACCATTTAACATGCATTTTTGGGAAAGACAAGGAAAAAGAAACTTTAGAATCACAACTCCTTTTCATATTATAAGTGAACAAAGTGTGCTTGATAGCTTTGCAAAGGACATCCCCAAAGGCAGGTTTTTTTTCTATAGGCCAGTGAATCATGAATTATTCCACAACATTGATTCTATTACTCCCAGTGGGTGGCAGTTTTCCCATTTTTAGCAGTTCCAAACGTTGTTTTTCCCTTAGTGGCAGAAAAATTGCATGATGAATGTGTTTCATATTAAGTTTTGATTAAACACAGGCATTTGTGATAATTTTATTTGCAATATACTCTCCAAAAAATTTTAATCTTTGTCTTACAAATGGTGTAAAAATAATTACTTTGCCTCCTACTTTAAAGTAAGAATGCATTTTTTGATAATTAAAACTAAGGTTTCTTTGACAGTTTAGTTAGTGTTATATCATCTTATTAAACATTACTTCCTGTTAAAAATTTCGTACTACTCATGGGGCTAAAAAAAAATAGATGCTCAGATTCTGAGGATTTGTATTGTGTATGAAATCTCTGTTTGGGAACAAGACACATTTCCACATCTTGAGTTGGCTTTTGACTTAGAAGTTAGGTAAGAAACTCTTGATACCTAAACAACCTTTTAACCTTGTCTTCTGAGAAAGTGCAAATAATTCTAATTGGCACTACCAGAGATTATCCTTGTAAACGGAAATAATAGATTGGGATAGATAATGAGAAGAAACCAATTTTAATTTTTTAGGTAATCTGGAGCTGATCCTACAGAATTTAGTCTTTGTAATTATTGAACCATGGAAGCTACACAGAAAAATAATTCTTGGGAAATACTCATTCTTTATGACCAAATTAGCCACTTCATTCTCCTCCTTTTCTGCCAGCCAACATGTGGAGAGTAACTGAAAATCTCCACCCCATGTACTCTGTAAATCACTTACATCAGCATAAGCGATAGATTCATTCTTAGCTGAATGAATGTCAATGAACCATAAGAGAATTTTAAGGTCTGGACCAGCTCTCACTGACTTAAGGGCCTATGTACCCCGTACCTCAGTAGTGCAGAATTGGTCAGAAAGGGAAAAAACTGGAAATATGGCTTAGTTTTACAGTTGTTCTTGGAGTTTTGTCTGTCACTGATATAAAATAAATGTCTTGTACCAGCAATTTATTTTAACCAAGAAGGATCAACCCAGCTCAGCAGGATATTGTGTTTCTTCTTCTAGGCATGCTTATATCATGGTAAATAATTTGTTGTGTTGGATAAGTGTGTGGAACTGTCTTCTCTGAGCCCTCCAAACTGCATAGAAGTGTAACTATGGAAAGCTTTGGTACATTCAGGACAACAAGGTTGCTGCCTAGTGGGATGTCTTTTCAGCGTATATGAAATTCTGGTTTATATTACAAGTACAGACACCCATAATTTGGTTTTATATTTTACAGCTACAGAAATGAATAACTACATTAGTAAATGTTATAATTATATTAAATAATTATATTAAATAATTATATTGAGAACTCACAGATAGGTCTGGAAGTTCCTAAATGTGGTGACAAACGTGCCCTATTTCCCATCTCATTATTTGTGCAAAAGATCTAAGAAGGTTTTGCACAAAAGTTAAGAAGAGTTATGTAACATAATGTGAGTGAAAGCCTCAGTATGAGGCATTATTTTCAAGTTCTTTTTATTACATTATTTGATCTTTTCCTTTCATGATAGATACATTGGAATTTTAATGGTCTGTAAAATGCTCAGGATGTAATTGTTAACTCATATGCCATTGACCAATGAACTGTTTCTGCTTGGTGGGGTCATTATTTACTAAAAGTGGGTGTAAACTGCAAAACAGTGGAACTATCTTTTGCACAGGTGTAATCCATATGGAGACGATTGGTTTATGGTTGTTACATTCATGTGATTTTTTTCCCCATAGAATGCATTTATTTTGGTGGTATCTAGAACAGTCCTCTTGTCTTCACTGCAACATATTATTTTCAATATTAGATTTAAATGTAAAGTCTGTTACCCAAATTCTTGCTGCAGACTGTCCAACAAATCTGAATAGTTTTTACTTGAGAGAAAAAATAGACTAACTATGTAGACTTCTGCTTTAAGCATATATGGAGTTTTGTTTTAACCTGAATCATGTTCAATTAAATGTTCACTGGAAGAAAAATGTGATATATACTGTAGAGCTGAATGAGGAATGATGTTGAGGAAATGGCAGAGATCTTAAAGTATTTATGGAGGTAGAAGCTAGTATACATCAAATAAAACTGTATCTGTCTCTTAAAAGTCATTGTATTTTAGATGAGAAGATATGATCTGTCATGCTGATGGTCCTGTTGACCAGGGCTTTTGCTTTAACTTATGTGGGAAATCTTATGGATAATGTAAAGTGGTTTCTTTCCCTGTGTCAGTCAGGGTTTTGGGGCAAGCAAGAGCATGTGAGCCTGCCCAGCAGCAGACATGGACTCCTGCAACAAAAGCAGTGGGGAACAACTCAACAATAGTGTTTCACTGTATCCCTAGATAAGTTTGCATGTTTCCAGCTGGAGCTCTTTCTCCTACGTGTTTTTTCTGCTTTGAGGGATTTTGTTATTCTTGGGTTTTTTTCTTGTTGTTTTTGTTGTTATTGTTGTCTGTGGGTTTTTTGTTTGTTGGTTTGTTTGGTTGGTTTTTGGTTTTAGTTTTGTTTTTTCTTTTCCCTGCCCATATTTTGAACCCAAATCATTTAGGCAAATGGTGAAAAATTTCTGGTGAAATTTTTCCATATATTTAAAAGGTTTTCTTTTTCCTTCTCAGGGAATTCCTGGAATTCCTGGAAATCAAGGAGCAAAAGGACAAAAGGTACTATTAGCTGTTCAAAACATAGTTGAAACCTGTACTATATTATACCCATTCCAAACTAAGGGTTCAGGCTTAGAGAAGAGTTTTCATAGTGGGGATTTATGACATCAAATCATGCTGCAAAAGAATGGAGACAGTTCATGGCATGTTTAAAAATCTCTCATTAGGTTTTATTTCAGCTATTCCAGAAGGAATGAATAGTTTAAAAGAAACCATACTAATTTTGTAATACATTGAGAAACAATCTTAACTAACTAAATCTGCATAATTAAAGAATATATTAAAAAATTGTTAAGTATATGTGCATTAGTCACAGAATTTTTCTCTTTATGTGAAAAATACAGGGTGAAATTGGACCACCAGGTCAACCAGGAGCAAAAGGGTCACCAGGAGATACTGTAAGCTTCAAAATTGTGTTATTATGAACAAATAATTGTGGTGTTGTCATTCTCTGCTTGTCATAAACAAACATGCAATGGCAAATACAGGAGCAAACTACCATTTTTAGGTTGGAAAGACAAGGCTATGACGAATGTAAGTTTTTAGCTCAAGTAATTTTGCTACTACATGCAGTGTACATATTTGCACTGTGGCAAATTTGTGACATATTTGCACTGTGGAAATTCTGGACTGAAAGCTGTGAACTGTTTTTTTCTGTTACCCTTGCCATTACTTTAAGCCTCTGAATATCTTGACAAGAGGTGAGAATATGTTTTTATAGGTCCTTGGATTTTGATGGTTGTTAAGAGATTGTATTGTTCAGTTTAATAACTTGTCTGTCTCATGATCTAGCTCTCCCATCTTTTTTTGAGGTCTTTCCCTATGAAAATCTTCATCAGTGAACTTCCCCTTGACATCCAGTAGTTAGGCTGAATTTCATCCATTTTGATAGATAAAGGGGTTTCTGATATCACTTTGTAGTGTTAAAATAGAAGTAGTATATATTTATATCTTCAAGGACAAATACAGAATACTCAGTGGTTCTCTAAAAGGGCCTTGATAGTAAATTCTCAGTCATCACTACTGTCACACTGTTAAGACCATCTTAGTACCTACCTTTCCTTGCATGACAGCAATAATCTCTTCAGGGACCATTCTTTCCCACTTTTAGTGACAGCAGGGTTACTGTGGTGGCTTGTGCCTCATTTGGTTGGATGACAGGAACCTTGAAGGAAGAAGATGCCAAGGCTCTCAATGTGGACCTTTTAATCCTCTTTCTTGATGAATCTCTTTAACATCCTAGCTAAGGTTACCATCTTCTAGACTGCATAAGGGCAGACCTGATACCAAAATTACTTGGGATTACATCCCACTGCAGCATTCCCTATTCCGAAGAGAATCCTTGTTTGGATGGAGGTTAGCAGCATGTATATTGGACCATCTTGGTATGTGCAGTCTTGCATGACTACATGTCACTGCATGCCAAATTAGCCATCTGAGTATGAAAGTAACTACTAACCTCAGCATCATTTAGATACTGGTGCTGGAGTGTTCCTCATGGTATGGCATTCTCTCTCCTCTCTCCTCTCTCCTCTCTCCTCCTCTCTCCTCTCCCCTCCTCTCTCCTCTCCCCTCCCCTCCCC
>VZTI01001924.1:21277-92959 GCA_013397865.1 Struthidea cinerea
CCTCTCCTCGTTCCTTAATAAAATATATGATCAATTAAAAATGACATAGTTTTTATTGGAGACAAAAATTGAAATTACTTTCAGGTTTTAAAAATTCTGGGATACTCCGTCATCCAGAATATTCAGAATTTCCTATACATTATACACTTACCCCCTGTCCACACAGCAGCTCTTCCTTTCCTGACTGCCACAGGCGCAATCACAACATTACAGCTATCAGAAAGCCTTTTTTTGTATAAAGAGAGTACACTGGTTAATTTTCTTATCATGAACTTAGAGGACTTTTCCAGCCACCTAAAGATCTTCTCTGGAAAAAATAGATTTCCTTGACAACCAGTTATTGCAGTTGTCCAGATCAAATTTGGATGAAACACTGCCTGAACTGAAAGTTCAAGTGTCCATACTCTTAGTTAACATATGAACATTTACTCTCTCACCTGTGCCTTCTAAATATTTTTATTGCCTGTTGCTGGAATTTTTTTCTCCATTTCTTTCTGACCAAAGTTGAACGAAATGCCAGAGGGAAGGCTGTATCATCAACTATAATAAGGCCTTGTGGGATTCCAAAGTGTACATATTTATTTAACTCACCTACCATGTTTTCTTCAAATTTTATTTAGATAAATAACATCTGATTCATGATACACTTGAAAATATTTTATTCCTCTTTCCTGTCAACTCATTTAATGTATTTTTTTGTCACCTGATAAATTAAATAGGAGATTGATGCATGGAATATTTGAATATGTTATATGGCAATAGGGAATTAAAACCAGAAAAGATAGTGGGATTTTCCTTGTATTAGTCACACTGAGTATGTTTGTTCCAGAAAAAACAGATGGAAAGCTTGTGGATGGTCTATTAATAGCTTGGGAAAATTTTTCAGTAACAAGTTCTTCTCCAGTAATGACTATCCCTGTTGCATGGCCAGCACCAGCAATTAGTTAATTTACCTGCCATATAATGTCAACTCTGGAAAATAGGAGAGTAATGCTACGTTTTATGTCCTTTAATTGTTCTACATTTTTGTTCAGGACATTCTCTTCTAATTTTATATAATTTTCAGATTATGTTCTCAAGCTTTTCCTATATTGTATCTGAAAGTTTCATTCTTGCAGTGTGCTGATTTCATTTAGTTGTCTTTGTGTAATTTTTTTAAACAAAATAAGTTAAATATGGCCTAGTAATGAAAGTGCAAGAAAGGGAACCAGGAAAAATAGATTTATTTCTCCTTTTCCTGCAGAAGTACACTTGACCTTTAATTATACTAAATGTATTTTCTGATTTGCCTTGTCTGGTATGTGTTTGCAGGTCAATGTGGATGTGTACACATAGCTGATTTAATAATAAAAAAAAAAAAGAGCAGCTATTCTGTACATATAGTGTTTCTACTTTGTATAAGATAAAATGAATGAGGGACATTTTTGATGAGCATATGCCACTTCTGTAATCTAAAGACTGGTGTGGGTTTCACTAGAAATGATCTAGTGCAGTGGTAGAGTGTAGGCTCTCAGCGTGTTACGTGACTTGAAACACAGGGCTACACTGAGGTGTCAATGTGAAAGGAGCCAGAAATTCCTCAGTCACGTTTCTTGTCCCTTCCTGCAATACCTCCCCAAACTTGTGCTCACTTCTCTCTGTTGATTAATGTGCTAGCCAGGAGAAAAGAAGAGAAATCTGAGGAGAAGAAAACAGTCATTTCACAACATTTTTTGGAGAAGGAAGGTAGTCTTCAAGGAATGCAAAAAAGATCACAAAATTAAGAGAGCTGTATTTCAGAAGTGAGGAGGTCAACAGATAACATCTAATTTGGTTTCAAGCAGCTAAACTGAATTAAACCTTGCAGCGAAATGAAAATTAGTAAAACCTTACTTTGCTAGATAAATAAAAAGAGGAAAAGGGAAGAAGCAGGCCTGATGTGCAAGTGAATTAAGACAGCATTTAATATAATCAAGATTAGGTTCCAAAACCAAATTATTATTTTCTTAGTCTTGTTGTATCAGTGCTGGCGCTTAACACAGTCCATAAGCAAATGTTTAATGGGAATACAGAGTCTCTTAGGTTATGAGTGTAAGCAGTCCCCAGAAACTTCAAACCAGCTGGAGAGGAATTAGTAATTCTATTCCAAAGTGATTAAACAAATGGGTTGAGGTAAACCTTTGTTTACCAAATAATATATTATACTAGATTAACTGCATCATCTTTGATAAGAAGACTGATTTTCTATGTAAGTAAGAACAAGCATATCTACTCTTCAAAGTTCAGGAAAGTGTTGGAAATTATTCAATAAAAGTTCTGGTCTCGTGTTTGATACAGTTTATTTGTATTTACAGGCCTGTGTCTGTGGCCTAAAGAATAGGTTGCTATATTTATTGATGGAAAGTTTCAATGACCAGTATTTTCTTATCATAAAGTGGGAAAGAAACCTGAATTAATCTGTGGTTAATCTGTATTAATCTTTGGTTAATGGTAAAGCACACATGAAATACCAGAAAATGGTCAAAATTCTGAAAACCATGGCTACAGAGAATTACTTCTTGTTTTAGATATTCTGAATATTTTCTTCTATTGCAGAAACAAAGACACCCTTTTAGTTTTAGCAAATAAAGTTTAATACATTTTTCCAAAGCTGAGTTGTAATCTGTGTGAAAAATTGTATCTGTTTTTGATTACATGTAACTTTTGAGAGAAGTCTGAGATAATGTCATGGGAGTGAACTGTTCCTAACATTTAGTACTAAATGGAACGTGATTGTTTTTATTTATATAAAAGCGAAGATTAAATAACAACAATAACAGTGAATTTTGAAAATATTATCAGTTGGAATAGCTGATAACATTTAATCTCTGACAAGTTAGATTTTCAGGCCTTATTTAATTGTTTGACTTTCTGTATCATTATGCTTTTATTTTACGCTGTGTCTCAAGCACACTCTTGTAGCAGATTGTATTTCACAGTATTTATGCGAGTCCAAGTGAAACAATAATAATATATTGTTTTTATTGTTGCGTGCAGTTCTAGAGAAAAAGTGAAGTGAGATGAAGTGGTGAAAAAGACAAATGTTAACACCAGATGTGGAAAATAGGATTAATGGGAATTCCTTCCTGGAAAGTATGATTTCAAAGAAAGATGTATTTTCTAATGTATACTTGAGACTAGCTTTAAATGGAAATTAAGGAAGTCACCCTTTGATGATTTAATACTCTTTAGCTCTTATTTTATGTAGGGAACATACAGCTAAACATGCCTTTATGAATATGATTCCATTCAAGGAGTCCAAGGGATTGTTTTGGCTTTGTACATGTGCTGAAGTATCATGATCTGAAATGGCAGAAGCTATTGGGTTCTAGAATGAACAGTATAACTTTGAAGATTTTACAGAAGATGCAAAGGTGTGGCCCCCAAAGTTAAGTGCTCCTGATAAATCTCCACAAAATTTGCATAAGGAGTCAAGTCATGGCAACCTTTGAGAGACACATGGTCAGAAAGGAGAAAGAATTATGAAATGCCACAAATGCTTTTGCTGGTTTTGGAAACCCTAAACAGAAACCAAGAAACTTTTGTGTCACTTTCAGTTATAACTAAGGATGCATTACAGACCAGGTCTTGAGTTGCAGAATTTTTTCTCTCAGGAGTATTCCATGACAGCACTGTTCTTTTCTCCTGTATGGTTTTTTTCCATTGCACATTAGCCCTTCATTAGACCATAGAAAATCTGAATAATCCCCTGTACTGTATCAAAACTATAGTCTCTATAGTAATAAGATGAAAGACATTGTATTTTCTGTTTATTTCACTAAAGAAATAGAATAATGATGCTACTAATACTACTGAGTTCATTATTCCTCTGTTTTAGTACAGAAATGTCTCTGTCTTTTTCATAAATAAATAGGGTTTGATGGGACCAGAAGGCTCTCTTGGTCTGCCTGGAGCTCCCGGGCCCAAGGTAAGTGTTTGAGTCAATTTGCTTGTGATTTTGATAAATGACTGCTTTGTACGCAAATTTGATCTGGACAATGCCAGGATTCTGCAGCTCATTTTTTGGTGTATTGAATATTGGTGAGCAGCTGTATGATTTTCCCTGTGTTACCTTCTACGATAGTTCAGTCTTAAGAGAGGTTAATATAACTCAGTAAATGGTGCCTGTCATCCTGTGAGGTTTTTAACAATTGCAGAAGTGATCATGAGACTTTGCTTCAGCTCTGCAGTCCTGGAAAATGTTCTGCAATGCTGGAAACCAGATAATTCTCAGTATACATCTGAACTTCTTTCCCACGTTACATTTATTTATATTTTAATTGTGTTCAGTAATGTTATGTGCTGTTTCTTCCACCCAAGGAGCCAAAAGTATTTCAGATGTAACTTTATTGATTGTACTGCAGCTACAGCAAGAACTAATTTCACCAATGTTCTCAAAAGCTAAAATAAATGCTATAAATTCAGATTGGCTAGTGTAACCTTTTAATTTAATCCAAAATGAATTTTGGATTAAGTTGTAAGTAAGCATTGAATTGTATGTCCTAGAGAATATTTAGGAATATAGAATCCATTTCCCAAACTTTGTATTTACATTTCGATCCATTTCCCCCCAGACATTATTTTACATCCAAAAGTGCATATGCATTTATTTAAAATTGTATACTGACAGTAGCATTTTTTTAAGTGTCAGTGTTTTCTATAGTCAAGGAGACTGAACACCTGCGATATGACTAAAAATTAATCAGCTTTATTTTTGTCTGTGAAAAATGCTTTTGTTTTGTATATTTATGTCACTTAGAATATAAGCTGATTCTTAAAAGAATTTTTCTTAATAAGCTCATTCTTACAGAAGTCCATCATGAAGTAGTCAATAATTCTTAGATTTAATGAAAATCCTCATACTGTGAATATATGTCTAATTCCATAGGCTGCAATAAAAGCCAAAACATAAATAAATATTTTGACTTGGACAGATACTAGGATTCTCAGTGAAGTCAGTACACACAAACTTGGTGTGACTGTGTGAGATAGATGGGGCATATGGAGATGGCACAGGTGAGCAGAAGCTGGCAGATCATGTTTTGTCATCAGTATCTCACATTTCCTGAGAGAAAATTAAACCTTCAGGCTACCTGTAGTGGAGAAGAACTTTAGCCTTTCAGTCACTACCTGTGCCTGTTTTTAAGAGTCTGTTTCTCAACAGTGTCTGTTTATGTTTGCTAGTCATGTGACAAAACATAATGATGTGTCAGCCACACTCCTGCATTATTATGTAGGGTAATAAAGGCGAACCAGGAATACAAGGGAAACCAGGATCATCAGGAGCCAAGGTAAATATGATTCTGGAAGTATTTTAATTAAAGAAGGGATTTATTTACTTTTCCATGATTTACTGATTTTCCATTATTTCCCCTGGTGAGATACAAGGCAGTTTGTTTCACAGTAAAACAGTAGTTAACATCACATTGCGTCAGAATTCATTTGATGACTTATTCTTATTAATTTATACTAGATTTTAGGCAATGTAAGTCAGATGTTCATTAAGTTCAAACCTGCAAACATTGCCATTACTTGAGATACTATTTTTTGTCTAATTTTGAAACATCAACTGTATTAAAATACAATAAAAATTGAGGTTAAGAATTAGAATCCCTTTTGTCTTCTCTATGTTCACCATCCCTTCAAAAATCCACCAGACATTTCAATCATCTTCAGTCATAAAATTTCAAAATATTGTAGCCAACGCGTATCATGTTGCCTTGAGAAACATGCAATATGTGTTTTTACACACAGCACATCATTGACTCAGAGCTATTGTATTACTCAGGGAGAACTAGGAGTACCAGGGGCTCCAGGTGAACCAGGCTACCCAGGCATTCCTGGTACACAGGGATTAAAGGTAAGTATTTTTTCCAGTTTTACATTAATTGCATCTTTTTTTGGAAGTGCTTTTCTTATAAGTGATCATTATTAAACAAAATCCTTTCTCTAAATACATCATTATTATTAGATAAGAGCTGGACACACTTAAAGCAATAATATGTCCATCCTGAAAATTTTCTTCCAAAGGGTAAAGCCCTTGATGTGAAGGCATTTGTGGTGGGTTGAACTTGGATGAATGGCACATGCCCACCAAGCTGCTCTATCACTCCCCTCTTCAGCAGGATAGGGAAAGCTGAGAAAATGAGGTGGGAAAGAGCTCATGGGTCAAGATAAAGGCAGTTTAATAAAGCAAAAGGAAAGGCCACATGTGGAAGCAAAGTAAAAAAAAAAAATTTATTCCCTACTTCCTGTCAGCATGTGTTGTCCAGCCAATTCCTGGGAAGCACGGCTTCGGTGCACATACAGGTTTGGAAGACAAATGCTGCAATAATGAAACTTCCTCCTCCTCTGCTTTCCTTTAGCTTTTATTGCTGAGCAGACATCTTATGGTATGGAATATCCCTTTCAGTTTAGGTCATCTGTCCTGGCTGTGTCATAGAACCATAGAATGGTTGTGTGGAAAGGACCTTAAAGATCATCTGGTTCCAACCCCCATGTCGTGGGCATGGACAACTCCTTCCACTAGACGAGGTGGCTGAAAGCCCCATCCAACCTGGCCTTGAACACTTATAGGGAGGAGGTATCCACAATGTCTCTGAGCAGCCTGTGTCAGTGCCTCACCACCCTCAAAATAAGGACTTTCTTCCTAATAACTAGTCTAAACCTAGATTCAGTTTGAAGCCATTCCCTCTTGTCCTGTCATTACAGACCCTTGTGCAAAGTACGTCTCCAGCTTTCTTCTAAGCCCCCTTTAGATATTGGAAGGCTGCTCTAAGGTCTCCCCAGAGCCTTCTCTTCTCTGAGCTGAACAACCCCAACTCTCTCTCTCTCTTCATGAGAGAGATGCTCTGGCTGTCTAATCATCTTCATGGCCCTCTGCTGGACTTGATCCAGCAGATCCATGTCTGTCTTATGTTTGGGGTCCTGGAGCTGGACACAGGTGGAGTCTCATGAGAGTGGAGTGGAGGGGGAGAATCACATCCCTTGCCCTGCTGGCCACACTGCTTTTGATGCAGCCCAGGATGCAGTTGGCTTTCTGGGCTGGAAGTACACATTGCCAGGTCGTGTTAAGTTTCTCATCCATCAACATCCACAAGTCCTTCTCTGCAGGGCTGCTCTCAATCCCTTCTCCACCTAGCCTGAATTTGCGTCTCCACCCAAGATCTTGCCTGGCCCTAGCTTACCAGTGAAGGGGGGAATTTGAAGGGACAGCCCCGATGTTGCAGGGAACTCTGCAGAGCAGTACCCAAAACACTGGTGTGTTATCAACACCTTTGTAGCCACCATTGCAAAGCACAGCACTATGAGGGCTGCTGTGGAGAAAATGAACTCCTTCTCAGCCAGCCCCAATACGGCATTACAGAAATAGAATTAAATCAGACATTTCACTTTCATATGAAGGGTAAAGAGACAGTAAGATAGAAGGGTGGTGTTATAATTAAATTTTATGAAAATCCCATGCCGAAGTATTCCAATGGAGTTCATTTTCTGCTCTAGAAGGCACATGATTCCTGTATGTCCGGTGTCATATAAGCCAGCCTCATATAGATGTCTTACATATGCTAGAGTACTTCACCTATCAGTAGACACATATGGACATGCCTTACATTGACTAGAGCATGGAGTCAATGTCATAACGACAGTTTAATTAGTTTTATTATCACTATATATTCAGTTCAGTATCTAAGAGTTATGTAAGGCACATGTACCAAGACAATAATATTTTATGAAAGATGATTTTGTTAAATGTATGAAACTTCTCTAAATTTTAAACTAAAGAAGCCTTTGAAAAGGTCATTCATTTTATATGAAGATGCAAGTTAGCTGGAGTTAAAAGTCGTTAAGTATGACAAACTTGAATTATTCAGGAAGAAAAGTGCAGTTTGGGCATCTGACAGTAAAAGTGAAGCCTTTCAGCTATAGATGATTTTAAAACTTGAAACCAACCAAATATTTTACATTCAAGTACAATACAACCAAATACAGCTGGCATAAATGTCTTCTTATGTTCTGGGATTTTCAATCGGGAAAATACTTGCCATGACAAAAATCTCCTCTTCACTACTGTTTAGCATTTAACTAGACATTCATTTATTTTTTTCTTCCCAAAAACCCCAATCAAACACACAAAGTTTTGGCTCTTAGAGGAAAGCTGACAAAACAGACCCAAATATCTCCATTCTAATTATTTTTTTTATTAAATGCAGTTTTGCACACCCTCTAGAGATATGTCTTTTGTTTCATGAGCTGCTATATCCATGGCCCAGCATTTTGATTTATGTGTATTTAAATGTGAGATGTCAGAGTTAGAGTAAGAGCCATCACCCATAACTTTAAGTTTCCTTTTCAATTAATGGAGATAAGCACTTTTTGGAGTACATATTTTATACCCTTGTTGTTAAGTGAAATGAATAGTTTTCATGCATTGCCTGTTTCTCTCCAAAGTCAATGAAGAGATGGTGTTCAGACAAGTTAATAAAACTGCATACCTGACTTTTAAGCACTGTTTACACCATCTGATTGCTAATCCCCCCACTATTACTTACTTTAAACATTTCGAGTCAAAACAAGTGGGTGGAAATGGAGCTTAGTCCTTAAATATTTTGATTTAATTTAAATATAGAGGGGTTTGTGATGAAAAAAATGCTTTTTCTTTAGTTTGTTTTGTATAACTTCTGCATGCAGTGGTACATTGAGCTGAAATTTAACCCATGAGAAACATTGCCTCCCTTCCTGCCCACATCCTCTCCTCTCCCAAGGACAGAGTAGATAAAATCCTGCTGGATTTGCTACCTCATTAGGTTGTATTTTTTAATTTTTTACTTGGTATGTGAGTATCCACTTTCATTTTTGATAGTTCTTTTGATGACAAATTCCTTTCTTAGTATCAGTTTCTGGACTTCTTCAGTGTTTGTGACATGGGGATAAAGTGATTTGTTTTCTTTCAGTATTTCAGTTTTTCTTCAAGAAAAAGCTAGATGTTTCTCTTGTAATTACTGGGTTAAATTAAAGCACAGACTACATGTCTTAGAGGTGACTCATGTTAAAATGGAGACCTTTCTTCTAATATTTTACAGGGGGACAAAGGAAACCAAGGTGACACTGGCATCCAGGTATATCAACTTTGTTTCTAATGGAATCATCTGGCATTGCTATTTATACAAGTCTTAGGTATTAATTCAGACAATTTTTTTTAAGATTAAGCTCCACAGAAGGTTAACTTGAATAGCAGCAGTAACTCTCCTTCAAGGAAATCTGCCCAGTATGGCCAGCATGAGTTTTCAGCTGCATTTCTGGGGGTGTGAGCAGGGTACTGGCATTTGGTGCAGAGCTGCGTGGTCCTAGCAATGGTGCAGGCACAGGGCTGCAGGTTGTACTGCTGCCCCAGGGTCCTGGGACATCACCCAGCACTGTCCCAGGGTGCTCTCTGTCCCTGCCTGCAGGGCACCGCAGGATCACAGAAACACAGTCAAAGTAACTCCACCTGGCCTCTGCCGACCTACTTTACTATTAATATGTGGGATTTTCCTCAATGTTACCTAAAATAATGAAAATACCTACAAGAAAAAGAAGAGTATCCTGTCACTACTCAGATCCTGACTTGGTTCCTCTGTGTTCAGGGTAGAAATTTAATTCTTCTGCATAGTTTCTGCTCTGATCTCTTTGAAGAGTAACTTTTCAGATTGATTTGTCCTGGTTTAGAATGAGGTTTTAGTAGTTAGCTCCCTGTGTTATTTTTTTGATAGTTTAATTACATGTACCAGATAAATGTATATTTAATAAAATGTGCTTCTTTTCTGAAGGGACTGAAAGGAGAAAAAGGAAGACAAGGAAATCCAGGCTTACAGGTACTGTTAAAATAGTGATCCTACTTCAAGAGAGCCATAGTGATCCTAGTTTGAGGCCATGATTCATATGTGTTTTTTAACAGTTCTTCCATCAACATGTATAGGTCTTTGCATCAGGTGAAATATATTTATGTACAACATGGTAACATTCATAAATTACCTCTTAAACATCTTAATATTTTTAAAATAACAAATATAACACATATAGAGAAGATGGAGCAACACTTCTCTCAGTTGTGCACAGTTGAAGGATGAGAGGAAATGCACACGAGTTGGAACACAGGAACTTGATATGCAGGAGAAACATTTTGCTTTGTGGGTGGTCAAACACTGGAACAGGCTGCTCATAGATCTTGTGGCAAAACCTGTCTGGGCAGCATGTTGAATTGATCAAGCTGCATCTGTTCTGCAAAGGAAGTTGAATCCAAGGAGATCACTTCCAAACTACATGTTTCTGTGTTCCGGGGTATTGTGTCTTGAGAAACAGACCGTAAGTGCATTTCTTTTATTATTGTAGTAAATCCTTAATTATAGAATATTTTTATAAAACAGTTATAAGTAATACAGAATGCAGATAACGGCACAAAGTGGCTTTCGTGTAAAGGTTATGAGAGTGATACTTGAGATGTTAAAATTTTGCATGTACCATGCTACGCAGTTCATTACCTCCTAGACTGTACTGGGAGTCGTTATTGACATCTTCTGTGCTCATAAATTACAGATGTTTCCTGTTCCAGCTGTAAATCAGTGAGATCCAGTTGTTTCTCTTTAACTCTAGGCCAGTGTATTCTGATTGTGTCATAGTTGGCTATCTTGTTATTCCGCAGAAAATAGCTGTTAGTATTTATAAATGCTTGTTAACTGCATAATCTGTGTCATGTCTAAACAGAGAAGTATTTTTTAGAGGTACATATCTAAAACTAGACTTGGAATGAAGCCACAGTTGCTTTTTTCAGAATTACGACATTGCTACAGCTGCCTGTCTAGCCAGAAGGGCCTGATTCCCGGGGATTCTGGGCAGGAGATCTAGACTGTATGTTAGTTAATACTCTCAGAGATATGTAGGTTGAAAATAGTTCATTATTAAACCTGAGCAGATTTTTTAAGAAAGAAATAGTTTAAACTAAAAGACAGGTTATTGACTTAACCAAATGTAATGTCCTAGACTAACATTTTGCAATTTAAACTTCCTGGTTTTTCTTTTTGCAAATAATGGACTTTTTTTTCATCTCTTTATTATTTTAATCGTAAGGGAAAACAAAGTGATAGTGAAAGAAAACATTTTTTTTTTCAGACAGTATGATGCAACTGAATTGCTGTTGTTTGCTTTCTTTTTTTTTGAGAAAGCTGAAAAGATAATACAGACTGAGTCTAAAATTGTTTCCCATGCTTATCTGGTTTGGTCAGCAACCAAAAAAATCAGTCATTTAGTAGACAACACAAGGTCTTTCCAAGGCTTCTCAAGACTCCAAGATGCAGTACAGGTTTCCTTGTCTATAAGAGTGAATCAGAAAAGTGAACTGCCATCTTGCCATGGGACGTAATAGTCAGTAACACCATTGAACCATTGGGCAGAAATGACACCGATATCTTTTGCCAGCATGCAAAATCTGCCTTACTACTGAGTCTGTATTTCAAAGATCTGAAATTAATTTCTGCCTAGTAAGACAGTATTAAACAGTTTGAATCAGGATTTTACTTCTGCTAGGACACAACATGTTATTTCTTTGTAAAGTGAATAAGGTTTCGTCTCTTAAATCTATATTGTGTTTATATGTTTATAGTAGGTATGATATATTCCCAACTTCTCCTCTTGGTACATGGTATTAAAGGTAATACTGAAGTGTTCATTCACCCTGATATAAATTTTTCATCATTATATGCAGTTTTATTTTTTGTACTATAGCAATCAGAAGATCTTTAAAAATTAACATTTGTGATTGATTACTGAAAACAAAGGACAAAAATATTAATTTTTGATTCCAAGTAATTTGGCTCAGCCTGCTTTTTAAATTTCTTTTTCATATTATTTTTAAAGGGAGTAGAAGGATTGAGTGGAGAACGAGGAGAGGTAAGTATTTTTGCAATGATAAAGATAGTATTACAAAATTATTCCATTTGTTTCTGCAAATTATGTGATCTGTAAAATGTGTGTTTAGTCTTACTTCTGTACTCATGTCTATAAGCAACAGAAGAGAAATTGAAAAATATCAGAGAAGAGAAAGACTTGTAAGTTAAAAAGAGACAGAAAGAAATATACATTTCATTAAAAATTACTAAAGCCAAGCATATACTTCAAGAGAATTAAAAAGCCAAGAAATCAACCAACAAAAAAAGAGAGAAAGGACTGGTTGAACAGAGAACATAACTAAAGAAAAAAGAATCTTTGTGTTGCATGTTGTTGAAAAATTGGTATTTAAAATATTAATTTTGTTGGTTATTATTTATTTATTTAATATTTTGTAAAATCATTTTGTAAAATCACTGTCCCATTAGTCTAATTCTCCTTCAAATTTACTTAGATATTTTTTGTTCAACCTTTTTCATTAAAGCGTTTTTGCATATCAATAGCTGGATACATTAATTCGAAGTTCCATTCTGATAAATTATTTTATGCATTTTAACATATAAATTGTTTCATATGCTTCTGTGATTCTGTGAAATACTTCATTTGCAGTTTGGCTTACAGGTGTTTTGCTAAATTGTTGCCAAAACTGGTAAAAGATTCTTTGTATGCTATTGAATTAGTCTCATTAAGTATTGTAAATCATGGCAATAATATATTTTTACTGGAAATTAATTTAAATAATTTCTTACTGTGTATTAAACTGTAATGATGTCATTGTGTTTACTTATCAAACCTATAAAATTAGTTTATTTTGTATTTCTATAAAATGTGTTTTTTGTTAGACTCTGATTTCTTAATAAGTTTCTTCAGCCTGTAAGTCTCAGCACTTACTGAGCTCCTTTCCTTTCTTTGCTTTCCTTTGCCAATAGCAAGGGTCAGCAAACAAGGCCACACATGGGATGTGGTTGAGCATTAAAAGACCAAGATATACTGCAGAAAATTTTCCCCCTACAGTTTCATATGCTTCTTGGCAAGTTCTTCAGGCAATCCTGCTGATGCTTCCAACATTTTCTCCTAGTGTTTTTATACTGGCTTCTTGCCTCTAATGTTTCTCTACAGTAGGCGCGATTTCCCCAGTATTCTCTGGTTCTTAATGCTTCCTAGCCCCTTTTAGTTCAGATAGCTCAACTTGCATTCTTTTATGTAAATATAGTCCATAGTGGTAAAAGGAATTAAAATTAAAACAAAACACCTCCTAGCTATAAAACCAGCATGATTTCAGATCTCAGCACGTATAGTTTCTAGTATAGCCACAGGTAGCTACATAAGCAATATGTGTTTATCTATGAGCCTTGCTGACTGTTTAAATGAAAAAAACACCTTTGCAATTATGTAGTAGAAATGAGCAAGTACAAATCTAGATGCGGTAACTAAGAGGATCACTTCTCTGTGACTACGACATTCAAGATGACAATATCAAGAAAATAAATTATAACTACAAGTTTGGAAGAAGTTGTATCTGAATTATGTATGACTTTTGAAGGTCTGGTCTGCTTTTCAGGTCATGCACCTGAACTGGCCATCTTTCCAGCAGTACTCTTAGGCACCTGACTGACACCTGTCACATTTTGTCTCATTTCTCTGTTTCTTTTAAGAGCAGGAACTACCTGTCTGATTTTACAGGCTAGCTCATAAAACTGATTAATCTGACACTGAATTTAAAGCTTGCTACCCTGTAGTAATTCCTGTAGAGAACTCTGGGCATTGCTACTAATATAGACCAAGCCAGGGAGCTTTGAATTTTTCTAATGTCAAGAATTTTGATAAGTAATGTAGGAAATGTTACAAAGTAATATAAATACCATAATTTAAAATTCAGTGTAAGTCTATGGAGACTGTATGCATGAGTATTTCTTAAACTTCTATTATTTCCTTCTATAAGTTTGTCATATATAATAGTCCTGTTCTGTTTACACAATTCCATCTAAAGTAGTTGGAAATGGAGAAAGAAATTTTTGCAGCAACTGACAAAATTATGCAGAAGCTGTGAAAAAGTGGGAGGAAAAAACTCATAAGGGAGCAAACATGACCTTAATCTTGGGCACATACTGATGTTTTGTTGGCTCCAGATCAGGGAAAGAGTTCCACATGAACTATTGCAGTAGGTAATTCCATACATGGAACCATTGCTTTGGTGGAGATATATCAAAATACTTTCCAGCATTTTTTTTTTACCTTTTCCATTGAAGCAAATAGACTACAGTTACCATCAATCAGATGGGAAAAAAAAGAAACAAAAAAATCCCTAAATCAAATTTTTTTTTTTTTTTGTCTTATACACTGCAGATATAATGCTGCAGATATAATGTAAAAGGCTTGATTATTATAGTAAGTTTTCAGGAACTTCAGTGGTGCCAGAATTCCACATTCAATTTTTCCGGCCTTCTAAGGATTTTAACATACTGTAAAAAATTTTCTAATTCTCAGAAAAAAATGAATAAAACCCTTCCTTCCATGTGTTAATAATGAATACTATTTTTTAATATTAATTTGTAAGTAAAATGGGTCTTTAAAGTTAAGAAAAGGTAATTTATTTTTAGTTCTCTTTGGTAATTTTATCTGAAACACCTACTAAGGAATCTGAAAACTTCAGTACATTTTAGCAAAATAGATCTCATCAATATCAAGTTAATTTTCACGGACATCACATTAATTTTATGAAGATCTTCAATAAAGATTTTTCAGAATATGTTTGTTTGGTGCTACCTAGCTTCCAAATGATCTGTGAACATATAATTGGCTTTTCATTGATTTTTCATTCCAGAAAGGTGAGAAAGGAGATCCAGGCATTCAAGGCATCAGTGGACAAAAAGGAGAATCTGGTGTCCAGGGTTTGATTGGACCTCCTGGTCTCAGAGGTCAGCCAGGAGATAGAGGACCCCCAGGACCACCTGGATCCGATGGAAAACCTGTATGTATAGGACTTCAAACTTTCCATTTTGGGTACCTTAAAAACTGCAACGAAATGCGTGCTCTGTTACTTCAACTGTTCTCTGGTCCATTTAGGCACGAGAATTTTCAGAAGAATTTATTCGACAGGTGTGTTCAGATGTACTGAGAAGTAAGTTTGAAAGTTTCTTTACTGTTGTTTCCTTGTTTGAAGTGCTAAAGAAGTTTCCTGATAATTTTATAGAATTTCTTGAAAGCAACTTCCATATTGCCGATTTATCCCTTGTTTCCCTACACATGTGGGACTGTGTTTCCACATCACAGGTTCCATACTTTACCATCTTGTTTCCTAAAGGTATTATATTTTCTTAAGAGAGGGAACTGATTTTGTATTAGTGGTTGGGGACAATGCTTCTATTACAACACTTTAAGCGATTTTTTCTTTGAATTCTCCCAGCCCAGTTGCCTGCCATTCTCCAGAGTGGAAGACTACAAAACTGTAACCATTGTCAGTCCCAAAGTGCTCCCCCAGGACTTCCAGGACCACCAGGTCCAAGAGGCCCTGAAGGCCCAAGAGGATTTCCTGGTTTACCAGGGAACGATGGCATTCCAGGGCTGATGGGCATCCCAGGTCGCCCTGGGGCTCGTGGGACAAGAGGTACAGTGTGCATGTGTCACGGTGCCAAAGGCCTGTATGCCTTGGTTTCCTGCTTCTAATTTTGAATGGGATTAGTGCAGGGTGGAGTAAGAGAATAGCTGGGCTTGTATGGCTGAGTGGAATTGTGAACACGGAGCAGTGTGGACGTTTCACGGCTTTTGGGGAACGCGTGAGAGAAGAGAGAATACAAGAACGCAGCCAGATGGTTATTGTTCAGTTCTACTATAGTCAAACTCTGTTTTGATCTTTTTAGAGATTTCTTAGTCTCATGTAAATGTTTCTACCTGAATTTTGATTATTTTTTTAGATCAAATATGCCTAGACATAGATTTCAAAGTATTTCCATGTTTTCTGGTTTCTTTTCTTCCAAACTTGTTTGTTTCTGCTGTTTTAGGGAACAGTATTTATTCACTGGCTACTTACTATCTGTGTTGATTTTTGACATCCAACAACTTTTATACTCCTTTTGATTTCCCAACTTTTTGTCCTTTTGTTCTTTTCATCTCAAAAGGATTTTTGCTCCTTTCTTTATGATTTTCTTAAACATTCTGGATTCTTTTTAGGCAGGCTAAGGTTTATGCTATTGGGTAACTCAGCTGTCCAAGCATTCCAACTGATTTCTGTGATGTATTTGCAGACTTTATGTTAAGTATATGTATATAGTCTAGAACTAGAGCAAGAAACTGGGTGGAGTCCATAATTTGGTAACTGGTGTCATCAAAATAATCAGGAATGCTGTATGAAATACGGCTAGCTAGTAATATGCCAATGGTAAGCAGACTACTGGTTGGTAATTATTTACTTCCTTTGTGAATTATTAACTGTGATCTAGCACACCAAATTAACTTTGGATGTAATGATGATTTGCTTGTACTGTTTTTATAATTTAATCCCCAGTAGGAGAATATGCCGTTTTCCTCTGGAGCTGACACCAGCAGTTCTGGTTATTCCATAAGAGTTGGAAAAATAGATATATGTTTCTATGAAGAAACTGAATTTACTGGGTTGTACTAGTGTAAGAGAGCTCATATTTTGACCCTCACAGTATTTGTCTAGTGGAGATTTAATTCTGCTCAGTGTGTTGTGGAACATTTTCTATATATTCTGTATTCCACAGGGATTATGATGAAAAACTTACACCTCCTTCATACAATATATTAAAAACTTAGCTGATAGGAAGGCAATGACAGCAAATCTCTTAATTACCTACATCTATTCCCTCAGCTGATAGTGGCTGTCTGCTTAACTGTTGCTACATCAGCTCTAAATTCAGTAGAAATTAGGATAATTCAGAACCCTGTCACTGTGCAGGTTACAAGAAAAGGCTTGTTTTAAATCCCATTATTTGCTTATGAAATATTACATATTTAATTCAATAAATATTATCAAATGCTGATTTTTGACTTCATGGGATGAAAATGATGTGCAAAGATATGCATGTGTTTGCTAATTCACAGGACTGCCAGGGAAGAATGGTGCAAAAGGCAATCAAGGAGTTGGTGTTCCTGGGATCCAAGGCCCCCCAGGACCTCCAGGTAAGGGATGGTTCAGGTGTGCAGATTCAGTGCATGCTAATAATTTTTTTTTAAATGTGGTTTAGAAAAAATGTTGATGTAATTTGGAAAAGCTTACATAGTTTGTGCACATCTTAATTACCATATATGTTTTAGGATAATGCCTATCTCTTGCATACCTTATAAATTGCGATATAAGACATTATTTAATATAGGACAGGTCCTGTAGAGATTGGTATCTGAGACTGCTGTTTCTTGATAGATGGATCCTGAAGTCAACCATTATCTGAAAATTGAGCCCTGATATGATGATGTGACTTGTAAGCATTACTTAGTGAGGGAAAATATTCTTCCTAACATTAGTGTATGCATACAAAATGTAAAGTTGAGTGTTTGGAAGATACGTTAGGGCCTGATTCAAAGCCAGAGAAACAAATAGAAATAGGGGGACTGATTCTTGCCATGGTGGTTCCAGATTATATGATAAAGTAGAATAGTGTACTAAAGCAAATTTTCATATTTTTCTTTAAAAGATATTTTTATTTAAAGTGTTTTCCACATGCTTTAAAAAAAATCTCTATAAGATATCATGTTGTTTATATAAATATATCAGCAGTTTGTGACAAGAAGTGTTTTTTGCAGGAAATAAAGTTTTCTTTATCTGCATGCTTCACCAAAGAGCAGGAGCATTGTGGGTCCATACTTGCTCATTTTCATTTTAATAGTAATTTATTTATTTATTTATTGCATGTGTGTTATTAAGGTCCTGAAGGTCCACCAGGGATGAGTAAGGAAGGACGTCCTGGAGAGCGTGGGCAGCCTGGTAAAGATGGAGATCGTGGCACTCCAGGAATGCCAGGACCAGTTGGACCCCCTGGAATTTGTGACCCATCACTGTGTTTTAGTGTAATTGTGGGGAGAGATCCATTTAGAAAAGGACCAAATTATTAATTTGTGATATGATAATTTAGAGGAATAGATACGGTGCTTATCTTTCATGGTCTTTAAAATCTCAGGAAGGTGACCAGCAATAAGCCCATAAGAAGGAACAAAAGTACCTCTGACATTAAAGCATTATAAATAATGATCTCAAAGGTTATACATTCCTTTAGATAAGAAACTCCAAAACTCCAATCGCTTTTTTTTTATACCTTGCACTGGTTGATTCTCAAGTGTTTTTAAAGAGATTATCAGTTTTAATAGAAATAAAATTAATGATAATAGTTGGTATTTAGTATTTAATGTCTTATCATTCTCCTTTTATCTCTTTTTACCAAAGAAAATCCTTTGCAAAATTGCTAGAAACACCACTGGGAGCAGAATTAGGTCTTAAATGGCATTGGTCAGGTATAAATAACTGTGAAATTGTTCACATGCAGCCAACATACACAGTATTTGATTTTTAAAGAATATGGCTGGCTTTGATGTCATATGTGTGCAAATTTTATTGCCTTGTGTACATTTCATATGTCATAGCTCCAGGTGTTCTGTGAGTGAAAGCATGTATCAGATTTTTATGAATTAAGACAAATACTTGCACTCGTCATGGAAGAAATGTCACCTGTTGTGCCATGCAGCTCTGCTTAAAACCGAGGTGAAATGCAAGGGTAGAACTACAGGTTCAAGGGCCAAGGTTTTATTGAAGATGGTGCTGTCAACTACTAAATGTCAAAAGCTTCCATGTGGGTGATTCAACTCATATGAAAATAGCATTAAAAATAAAAAAAGAGCAAAAGACTGGCATAGCTGGCTTCTAGCTATGATTTAACAAAATTAAAGATTAAAAATGTTTGCACAGCCCCAATGTAACAGTTCTGTGTAATGAAGTATCAAGTTATATACTTTCATACTACCTTTGCTGTTTCTCCTCAAGGACCGTGTTGCCAAATTGAAGAAGCAGGTTTACAAGGAGAAAGGTCTAACTGGTGGCTGACCAGCTGCAATGTTTGTTATGCTGTTTCCTTTTTCATTTTAAGCCAGCTGTGTGTAATTTTCATTGTATGCTTTGCTAATGAAGTGTATTGCTTGCTTTTACCTAAAGAGCAAAGGCACAGTTCCCATGAGAATTTAAAATCCATTTCTTAAATTAAGGCAAGAGTCTTGTATTGAAGTTAACCGGTGCTTCATACATCACTTTTTCTAATGTGTTGTTTTTCTGTTGTCCTAGTATCAGAGATTGTTAATGTGCTTGACATTCAAGGTAAAATAAAAGACACACTTTCCAATAAGATGTATGGTGCTGTGAGTTATGAGTCTGAGAGGAAGCAAAACCAAAACCAACCAACCAAGAGCAAGCCAGAAGGACCTCTGGCTGCAGTGAATGCAAACAGAAGGCCAGAATTCCTTACTTGTAGAGAATCCTCTTGATTTTCAGCCAGTCTGATTTGTAGCTTTGTTTATGATTTCATTTGATCAAATTAACACATATTTCAAGCTTCAATTTTAAAAGTAGTGGTGGTTTTGTCACCCCATTAGTCCTATTTGACTAATATTTTGAGAGTTGTTTCTGAATGATTGACTGAGGATCTATGAGTAATTTCCAGCCTGCATCTATTATTTGGCCCTTTCTTGTAGTTTTTGATATGTCTGGCCAATTTCTGTTTGAGCTCAGCTTTTGCTTTTCTGTCTGCATTTCTGTTCACTGTGGTGGTGCCCTTGTAGTTCTTGACAGGTGTTTGTCTGCTTTTCCAACTCTTGTACGCTTCTCTTTTGAGCAGACTGGGAAGCTCACAGTTCAGCCAAGGTGGTGGTCTCTTACTCTGCCTATTTCTCTACCTTTAAAGGGGATGAACTGTTTTTGTACTTCCAGGAAGAGAGCTTTAGAAAAACTCCCTGGCAGGTGGTAGCTCCTTTATCCCTCATGGAATCTTCCCATGAAATCCTTCCCAATTTAGCTCTGAGGGAGCTGAAATTTTCTCTTCTAAAATTTGAAATGATTGTTCTAGTACTAACCTTCAGTGTGCTCCAGTTCCTCCTGTTTGTTCCCCAGGCTGTGTGCATTGATATGCATACACTTGAGGTGGTTGGTCTTCTGGTTGTCACCTTGTCAGGCAGCTAAGGAACATTTGTCTTAATTTCGTTTGGTTTTTTTTTTTTTTTTTTGGTCCATGCAAATAAAAGAGATAGTTACTTTTCCTCTGCTCCTTCTGGTACGTAAAGTAGCTCAGTCTGGCCTAGCATGAATATTTCTGTACAGTCCTGCTCAAAGAGTACAGTCTAAGCTAGTTACAGCTTTAAAGCAAAATCTCATGTTGGACCTATTTTAGTTTGTATGATAGGATGGTAAGAAAGACTGATTTAGTAAACTAAATAGTTGAGAGACTTCATTGAATGTAAAACCAACTTCAAACCCTTGATCTGCAAAAGGAGGAGATTTGAAGCTGAATCTATTTGATTGCCTAAACTGCTGAGCTGTTTGGATGCTTTGAGCTTTAGTGCTGCTGTATCTTTGGTATTGTGCTCTGAATTTGAGTCTGTGCAACTGTCACATTTTTGCAAAAAGGATTTGGTTTTGACAAACTGGAATTTTCCAGAGGACATGCTAGCCATCTAGTCTGTGCAGGTGCCTTTTAGAAAGTAGCAATGTACTAGTTACAATGTAACTTAAATAAATGAAGACAAACACTTTGAAAATGTAGTTCTACATTATTAAATACCCAGGAGCAGTATAGGAAGTGTCTTGCATCGCAGTGAAATGCATATGTTGTAGCCTAGGAACCTGTGATTTCAATTATCGCTCCGTAAAAGAGTTTATCAAGACAGAATTTAGCAGACTTCACAATCATTTAATTTTCTGACTTCATTTGATGTAGTGGGATTGTACAGCAGTGTAGGTGTGTCCCAGCTTGTATCTTGATTTGATCTTTTAACTGAGAATATGAATATATTTCCAGATCTTCATCTGCTTCTACAGTAAGAGGTTAAACAAATGGTATAAACTTGAGTATTATCCAGTTAATGATCCACAGGAGAAAGACTTTTATTTACTATTGATGCAAACTATATGAGGTTCTTGCAGATGTTGATCTTCAATCAGAAGCTGTGAATTAAAAAATTCACAGTGCAACATGGCACCATCTAACTACCAGATATTCTCTGGAAATAGTTACTAGAAACTCTGTTAGCTGACACTTACTTACTCTCCTGATGATAGTCTTTAAAACTGGATCTTGGGCTAATTTTTAAGCAGAGGGCAAGATGCAAAAATAATTTGTGGATTTTTTTTAGTAGCATCTTGCTGTCTAATCTTAAGAAATATTCTCGCTTGTTGGTCTAGCGCCTGTTGGTGTCAGTAGAGGAACTATGATTCACTACACTAAATTTTTTGTATGGCTTCAACTCATAATATGTCTGTGTGCATAAAATGGATTTAATATTTACCACTTTACTATGCTCATTGATTGCTATTGTCTCTCAGATGCTGAGGCATGTACTTGGACCTAAAGATGCAGAATGGAAAAGTATTACTGTGGGAACTGGATTTCTTAATGAAAGCCTGTTGCTGTATGGATGGAGCTCAGCAATTTTCACCTCTGAGAATCATGATCTTAGAGAAGTTTGGAGTAAATACATATGGAGTGATGTGTCTATATATAAATATATATGATTTAGTAAAAGACCAGATGTCACAGATGGTTTCCACATGTGCAGATTTATTTGGTGAATATATACATGTATGTACTGTGTGGGTGTATATATATGTGTGTGTGTGTGTATGTACCATTCTCAGTTCTTCATTTGTTTAACTGAAAGATATCATAGTCTTAAAAATAAAAATAGTAAAAGGATAAAATAATAAAATCATAAAATGGCTTGGGTTGGAAGGGTCCTTAAAGATCAACTAGTTCCAACCTCCTGCTGTGGGCAGGGATATCTCCTTCCACTAGACCATCCAACCTGTCCTTGAACACTGTCAGGGATGGGGCATCCACAACTTCTCTGGGCAACCCATTCCAATGCCTCACCACCCTAGTATTAGTTAATATTTCTTCCTAACAATCCCAGTTCTCTTAATCTTTCTTCCTAAGAGAGGTGCTCCGTCCCTTTGATCATCTTGGTGTCCCTCCTCTGGACTTGTTCCAACAGCCCCATGTCCTTCCTCTGCTGGGGACCCCAGAGCTGGATGCAGCACTGCAGGTGGGGTCTCACCAGAGTGGAGCAGAGGGACAGAATCCCCTCCTTTGCCCTGCTGCTCACGCTGCTTTTGGCACAGCCCAGGACAGGTTTGGCTTTCTGGGCTGCAAGTTGACATTGCCAGGCCAGCCTCTCATCCAGCAGCACCCCCAAGTCCTTCCCATCAGGGCTGCTCTGGATCTGCTCATCCCCCAGCCTGGTCCCCCAGCCGGACCCAGGTGTAGCACCTTGCACTTGGTCTCACTAACCCCCATGAGATCCCCATGGGCCCACTTCTCAGGATTTTCCATGTCCCTGAGGATGGTATCCTGTCCTGCTAGACTGTGTGGTCTAGTCTGGAAATCTACTCTTGTAAGAACTGAACTATCACAGTCCTTTTGCTGCTTCAGAGCCAAGGTGTCATTGTCAGCTTCAGGAGTAGCCAGCGTATTTCAAGGTTGGTTGGCCTTTCAGAGGAGGAGCTGAGAATTGCTAGCTATGCATCTTTCAGAACTAGAGAACCTAATTTCTCAGAAAACTCAAGGTTCATTAAAATGAAATTTCATTTCAGCACATCTGACTGTCCTGGCAATGAACACTGTCAGGATCTGTCACTACAGTTCACGTGGATTGAATCAAACCTCTGTGAAAAGATACCATAAGTTTTTCCTGTAGGAGAAACACATAGATGACAAAGCAAATACCTATTAATCCATAGTCAGCAGAGACCATAAACCCTTTAAGAGCTATTGCCTTCTAGGGTGCTATTGATATGTTTAAAACTTGAATTAATATAAAAAAAAATCAGTGGGTTATTTTCTTCTGTTGATAAACAGGATTTTCTCATAGAGGACATCATCTATGTATCTTGGAGAATCTAAGTCCATTTTTACAATGGGGAAATCATTACTATATGATTCCTGATTTTTTCTTTACAAGCATCTTTCCTCTCCCAGTATTTGCCTAAAAGTGCTTTTTTGTATCAAAAAATATTATGGTGACATTCCGGTATATTGTAGTACTCTGTGTTACAGTTTTCTTTCTTGGCACAAAATGCAAGCACTAGATGTTTTTCCAGAAGTCATATCTGGCCACTCAGCTAGCTTTCCCTATATTGGCAGGTTAAAGCTCCTTGGTTGCCTGCCATAGGCTTAAAGAACTAAAGTGCTCTGTATTGATTTTCTGACACTTTTTCCCAATTTTATGCTTGTAAAAGTATGTAGTGTTCTTCCACTTAAGGAAAAGGTAGGTGAGAATTCATCAGAAGACTTACTCGTTTGACTGTTACAACATCATATATTCATAATGCTTCCAAAATTTCTTTCTCATGTTGGAAGCTTGTAACTCCAAAGAGTGTTTAATTCGTTGTTTTCCAATTTTCCTTTTTTAAAACATGAAAAAAAATCATGGTATCTCTGGGACACATTGAAATCACATATTGAATATAATGCAAAAAAAGCAATAATGCCTAGAAACTGTGTTTCAAATAAATAACATTATTGAACTGTTAAAGAATATAATGCTACCTGAGGGATGGAGAAAAAAAATTCTCTTCTAACTGGGACATGACTCGTCAAGGTATGCAAGGCTCTTACTGATGTGGGAATTAATGCTACCTTTAATGTAGCCAAGATGGATCCTGAAGAAAAAAAAATGGCTTAAGCAGGAGTCTTGGTAGCAAATGAAGGAGAAGGATAAGGTCATCCACTTTATTCCTTCACTCTAATATAATATTTATTGAATGAATTGTGCTTCTCCTTGTCTTTCTCAAAAAAAAAATTGTGGGAAAGTACACTGTGGGTATAACACCCCTCTTGATATGAAGTGACAGACCTCCCAAAAGTGAAAGCTCATGATGAGTGTGACAGTGATGAGCACCAGGAATCTCTGACAGCTGGGACCAAAGCTCTGGATGAGAATTCAAGGGATCAAATAACTGTCCCGCCCTGATACTATCTAACTCCTGCTCTGGAAATTGGCAAGGAAATGCTAACACTAAACAGTGTTTATGTTATGAAAGTTTAAAGATATTTTTTATATACACATTAGTCCTTTTACAATGCCTGTTAGGAGAAAAAAACCCAAACCTAGAACTGAGGAAAAAGAATCTGGCTTTGTGTGTTGTGGTCACATAAATCTCATACTGAATATCCAAAGCCATCTGCATTGGGGAACTGGACTAGTTTGCTTTCCTGAGGGAGGGACTGAACTGGCATTCATAAAATCCCCTATACTTTTATTTTTTCCCCTTGCACCAGAGTGTCTGTTATGCCCAGGAATCCAGCAGCCAGCAGCTTTCTCCAGGGCAGTTCGTTATTACTCAGGCTAACAGAAACAAAGAGTTCAGAACTCATTTACTGTTCAGTATTCACTGTAACCAGATCACTGCTGAATTATGAATCAAATCTTTTGTACACACTGGTGTTTGTTATAGGTGCTTGCCACATGCCAACAGGTGTATATACCACTGAGCTCATACGAAAGCAGCTACTGGTGGTACCCACAAAATACCAACTGGCAAAAGCAAACAGCTATTCAAAGTTACTATCAATGTTCCTTTAACAGGTAGATGTAGTAGATAATAAATAGGAAAACTTACTTTTTCAGTGGATAAACTCAGGCAGGGTCTGTCATGAGGAAGCAAATTTTATATAGCTCAAAATAGAAAATTAATATCAATTTTCCTCACAATGACATCACTGCCTAAAGGATGTACTACATGCATACTGAAAAGCTTGAGAAACCTTGGAGTAATATTTTGATGGTAGCTCATTAGTGAATCTTGATGATAAGTTTTACTGGTTGAGAAGTTGAAAGCATAGCCCTGAACACTGCAACATCTTTTATTAAAAATTTCATGAAGGGTGAGTAAGCTAATATTTAATGTATGCTTGGTGATCAGCTGACAAGAAGTAACTTGGAGCTGGGAGTGGGATAACATCTGTGAACATTGTGGTGACTCCTACCAGGGAGACTCCAGCTCCTGTCTGTCACAAGCTGGAGCCCTTGCTGTGCCTGCATATGATAAGAATCACAAGAGATTAATTGATTAATTTCCAGCAGACTGAGGGTGTTGTTGCTGAATGTAAAGCTGAAATAAGCTCGCAGCTATAACAGAAAAATGGAGAAAAAAAATCAGAATTAAGCACTTTGGGATGTTAAATGGTTTTGGCAACAAAGAATGGCTCTGTGACAAGACTACATGTGGAGAATTTTGATGCATATTTGGCTTATGACAGGTTTGTCTTCAACAAGTGTCCTCTTTGCGGAAGAGTTGGTTTTCACCTGAGTTGTTAGCAAACTAGCTGACCTTCTAGACCAATTGAAAAAAGGGTTAACAGCTAATGGTGGCTGTGTTTCTGTGGTCTGAGTATTTTATTTATATATGTAGCTGGAACAGTGTAGGCTCTACATCTGTGGGAGTGCTCTGCAGCCATCTAGCCAGGAACCTGGCATAGAAATATATGTCCTGCTGACCAGAGTAAACTGGAGAGAAAATAACTGAAGCCTCCTTGTCTCCTCTCCTCGTTACTTGTGGCATAGGGGTATGACTAGAGAAGCATGGATGTCGTAGAAAAGAACTGCTGCATGGATCATCTCTTTTGGAAATTAACTCTCAGCTTTTAAACAGAGTAGAAGGCACAATATTTTTAAAATGAGAGTAAGGACAATGTTAAAATGAGAGAGTCAAATTCCACTAAAATGATACATTTTATACAGTTAATACTGTTAAGTGTGAAATCTAAGAAACTAGAGGTACAGTTTTCATTTTGTGTTGGGATATTTTATTTTTATGATTTGAAGGCCAGATTATATCTGTATGGTGATCTCCTGCAAAGTGTAATACATAGAAGTTTCATTACTTCTAATTTTTTCTCTCTTTCCGACTGTTCTCCTCCCCTACGTCGCACCCATGGCCTATCTACTTTGGCACCCACTTGTAACTTCTCCACTTACAGGGACCCTACATTATATTCTTGCATTCCTTTCATGTGATGCTTTGATACTTTCTTTGTTCTTTTTTTCCCCCTCTATCTGCAAAGGACTTTTTTTCTTTAATCTCACTTTCATTTTCTTATTTTTCTTTCTTTTTGACTACATTTCTGCTTTTGTTAAGTGGCATGGCATGGTCTATATGTGTCTTTATTCACATCTTCCTTCTACTTCAGTCTCTCCTGCTGCGCTTGCAATGCTCCTGTAAATAGGAAGTGCAAAAGCCAAGTATTTCCTTGGATCTTGAGGAATAAAGTGAGTTACTGGCAGAGGTGCAGCCTGTTGAGAGTTGTGTGCATATTCCATTAGCACCATGGTGTTCTCTCTGGTTGCAAAGTTGTGGGAGAGAGAAAAGACTGCTCAGAGGAGGGGGCAGCTGCTGAACAGATCTGCTAGCAGGACTCACGGAGCCAGTGTTGTAAGGAATCTTTGTGTGGTGGGAAGGAGCTCTGAGATACTGATGGGAAGCCTTCACTGCTTCTTTCTACCTTGTGTCTTACCAGAGCTGGAAGGATCGGGTAGTAAAAATAGTCTCTCTCAGGACTAAACTTCTTGCCTGTTTGAACTTGGTTTCCTGCATTGTCCAAACAGCAAATACATCTCAAACCCTTTACCATGTATCCCTTTCTTTACTGCTTACAAATTGAGGCTATTTCTTTTATTAAACAAGTTAGAGTTGGCTAGAAATAAAATTAGATGCAATCTAATGGATTGCAATATAATTTTGCAATATAAGTTATATTGTGCAGTATAATATAGTCTAATATAATCACAATGTAAATATGCGATATAAGTGGTGAGGCGCTGGAACAGGTTGCCTGGAAAGCTGTGGATGCCTCATCCCTGGAAGTGTTCAGGGCCAGGATGGATGGGGTGGTGAGCCTTGGGCAGGGACCCCTTTCACTAGCCCAGGTTGTTGGAGAGTGCTGTTTCACGTCAGCGGATATGATACGAACATTTATTCCTTGCAAGATTATGCAATATGTGCATTAATGGTATTACATAGCATTGACTTCAAGGAACTCAAGGAGGCAAATTTTAACATCAGTTCAAAACTCTTCAACATTGAATCACCTTTTCTCAGTGTTACAGCAACTTCTCACATTTACTCTGTCTGTTGTGCCCATATGCCAAGAAATAACGTTTGGAAAAAGTGACATTTCAATTTCCAGTAAAAATACTTGGATCATGTGGAGCTTTATAGATACATAACAAAATGTTACTCAAGCTTAAATCAAAAGTTTAAACAAGTTGTCATCTGTTAAAATGCCCTGAGAGCACTGGGCACTAGGTGTTGACAAATGGAAATTAATTTTTAGAGGAAGTGTACTTATGGGAATTCTTTTATGGTTACGGGAGGTGTTCCAGCATATCCTTGATGGTAAGCAACCACGTTTTCCATGCTGGATGATCAGAAGGAAGACACATGACTGTACACTTTGGCACATTGTTTTCAGACAACCTCATCTGCTCGTTTTCCTTGTACATGCAATAGAAAGGGGGATATTTTCTCCCCTTCCTCCTGCCATGGTTCTTCAGTGTCTTTCTGGAGTCACTTGCCTTAAGACTGTGGGAGGAATTCCAAATTAAGTGACAGGGATTTCTATACTTTCACATCTGCATTACAAGTGGGGCCAGTTGAACTCTCCTCTGTCAGTCTTCTGTTTTGCAATTCTTGTGTTTGTGGAGTGCCCCAGCTTGGCATCCAGGAGGTCTTTCACATCCATTTAGACTCAGGAAGCCTTATAGTCAACCCATCTGAGGCTCAATTCACCTGCATACAATGTTTAAACGTGTGTGGTGTATGGTTGGCTTCTGGATCCCTGTGTGCAGCTTGTGTGAGAGGCTGTCACTAAGCTATCAGATATGTGAGCCTCCAGAAATTACTTCCTTTCCTTACTTTTGTTATTGCTTATCCATTGGATCACTGAATTGGTGAACCACATGTGTACATGTAAGTAGATGAGTAAACTCCTTGGGGCTATTAGACCTGGAAGTACTTGTAGGCTTCAAACTAGACATGTGTAAGTGCTTTACTTGTTTGTGGCCTTCTGAATAGTGGCATAAATATTGCCAAAAGCTGTACATATGAAGCAGTGTTCAATAACAACTTTTTTAAACTTACTTTATCCCAGCACTTCTGTGCTGGGATAAAATTACCATATGATCTTCACTAACAAATTATGTTCTACCCATGACTAGGCCTTTTATAATGTGAAAATGTTTAATTACAGGTATCGCTGAGGCATCAAATTTTACCTGAAAAGATAGTTTTCCTTCAAATATCAATTTAGACTACTCAGCTAGGTCACAGGTCTTCTTCCAGTGAAACAAAAAAACAACCCAACCAACCCAACAACACAAATACCCATTCCCCCCTCAACTTTCCCCCCAAATAAAACAACAAATCTAAATGCCCAGTCAATGTAGAGATTACTCAGATCAGTAACAGAACAATAAATAATTTTGGTACTCAAAGAAACATTTCCAAATGCTTCCAACTTTTACAGAAATAATAATTGTGTCCTAGAGCATGAGGAGCTGATTTCATATACTTGTATGTTAAATAATTTCTCTTGTCTTTCTCTCTTTCTTTTTTTATTTTTTTGCTTTGAAAGAACAACTAGGATGAAGTTGTTCACACTTTTCTGAGGAATGAGCAGTTACTGTCATATTCCTAGTGAACCAAACCACATGATGCTCAGTAACAGGATTTCAGTGATGAAAAACAGAGCCACACATTCACCAGACTTTGGTGGGCTCCAGACAAGGTTTCTGAAACAAGTATTGAAACTGAAGAATATAAAAGAAACAATTAATTTTAGGAATTACTGCACCTTTGACCAGCTTTTGCTTCTTACCATATTTGTGTACTAATTTTTAAAGAAAACTAACTGTATGATAGAGCTAAGCATCAGGTTAGAAACACCGGGTTGGATATTGCCTGCCTGAGAGCACTGGTTTGGGTGTTTTTGAAGAATTTTGTTGATAAATTCCTGACATCTGACGTGGACAAATTACTTGAAATGAAAGGAGGGAATTTGCTTTACTACAACATTTCTAAAACAAATGAAAATCCCAATGCAGCTATTAGTAGTGTATTTTAACGCCATCTCTTTTTCACTTTGCCTTGGGCTTAATGTTGCAAGTCTTAGTAAAAAAAATACAGCATGGATAAACAAGTGTGTCATTAGTGATTTGGTTATGTGAAGGAGATGCAAAGTTCTTTGAATAGCTGCTGAGAGTGAGTTGAAAGGGAAAGACTTAGGGAAGGATCAGAGTTGGATTCTGCACTGGAGGTGCCTCTCTCAGTGATGGGAGGAGAGCGAAGCATCCATCCCATTAGACACACAGGAATTAAGACTTGTGAAATTTTCTCCTGATACACACCAATATGATTGTAATTTCCCTTTCCTATAAAGTGGTCTATGTTTGAAAACACTCGTCCAAAATATAGGTGAGAACATTTGATTCCTGCTTGAGACTGAAGGGTTCAGTTTGGCTGACAGGAGCAGGAGGGAGAGAACTGCAGGGCAGCTGTGGGGCCAGAAGCTGTGTGGGAAAGTGGAAACTTTCTACTGGGGGCTACTGCTGCCCCCAGAGAAGTTCACATGTCTGAATGCCCATTGCCTATGGAAACAGGTTTTGAAGGGAACCAGCTGCACTATGTGCAGTTAAGTGTCCTAAAAGTCAGACCACTGTGTTGTGCTACCACTCCGGTGGAAAAGTTTACAGAGCAGCATGAGTTAAAGAAGGAGTGAAAGCACTCCTAGGTAATCTTTAAGTTGGTGTTTTGGCTGGGAGCTTGAGTATCTCAAGCCAAGAGGTTTGAAACTCCTCCCTGATTCCTGGATGTTTCCCCTGGTGCCCGGGTGTGACCTCTTGCAGATGGGCTGCCATGCTTTGAAGGAGGTTTTAAGGGGCAGACCTGGCTGCAGCAGAGAACCTGGAACAAGGGTCATGGCAGGATTTCTGCAGGAAACAATTCAGACCAGGCATTCTGAATGAGAAATAAGCCATGTGCCAAGTTTTTCCAGTTTGCTGGTGTCAGAGGGCTCCTGGCACATCCTCTGCTGCATCCTGGAGCCCACTGAGTCCTTTGGGCTGAAACTGCTGCCTTCATACCCCCTCTCACACTGACAGAATTTGAACTGGCAGCACATGCAGTGCAGGGGGGGAGTTTCTCCCCCTCTCCTGGGGTAGAGTGGGAAGCTCTCAGAGCATGGTACCCCCAAGGGGCACCTGAAATAGCTGGAGGTAGCTGGGCCAGGCACAGACCCTGTCACAGGACCAGAAAAGCTGTTCTGTGCCAAAACCTTCTTGGTTTCACATGGATGGTGGAGATAGGGCTTGAATTTGGGCACCAGATCAGCTTCACATCTCTTTTTTAGAAGCAGTTGCACTGCTGTCTAAATACTTGGGGAACTTCAAAGGAGAAGGTGTGGCAGCACTGAGGCTGGGCTGCTCTCTGCATCTGGCAGTGGCACACTAAGGGGGATTTTAGGATCACAGCTTTTGACTGAAACATTCAATTAGTTGTTTTGTGGGTTGGGCCGGTTCCAGTCCTGGGCCTGGGCCCAAATGAATGTCCAAAATTACTACACCATAAAGGACAGAAATATCCATACCAAGGTTTATAATTGCCCTCCTGTAAAATTCCTCATACAATTCCATCCTGAAGGAATATTGAATTGTTATGTTTCCTTTGTTTCACAACTTTGTATATTTTTTCATTCCTGGAAAATCAAACAAAACTTTTGAAGTAAAAAGACACAAAAGAAGGGCAATAAGGGGGTAGGGAGAAGAAGCCCACAAGGCAAATAAACCCATTACAATCAAACAAATAAGATGTGTGTGTATATACAAATGGGAGATATTAAAAAAGGCAGTCAGGAGACTCAAAGCCTCATTCTCTGCTTGAGCCCAAACTTTTGTTAAAGAACATAGCACAAAAAACTAGCTGAGAAATTCCATACATAAACACGTAATTATTATTTAATTGTGAGACAGAATCTACATGAAATGGAAACCAGTAGGGTTTAGTAGTTGGAGGAGGTTGCTATTTTCTTCACCCTCTTTTTTATTTTCTCCCTTTTTTTTGGGCAAAGCAAGAGACGTAGGAAAATGAAACACATAATTTTTGTGACAAAAAAAGCAAAGACTCTTTTACTTATGTTCGATTTCTCACTCAAATGCTTAATTTGCTCATTCATCTTCCAAATTTTCTCCAGACTGGGTATGGATTCCTCACTGAACCTATGTTTTCTAAAATCGGTGAGTTAAACTGCTCAGTTTTTTCATACCCTGAAGGATTTTGTAGATCACTACCACATTTTTCCTCAAATACATCTTTTGACTTCTTAATCTACTTTCGTATAGGAGTCTGTGTCATCCTTATTGTCTCTTTTTCTGAGCTTTTCCTAGTTGTATAATATCCTGAAAATCATGATACCATGGCATGCTGCAGTGGTTTTTTTGTTTTCTATATTGTTTTTACTGTTTTTTGACGTGTTTTCCTCCTTTACTGTAGTAATTCCAAATACCATTTGACTTTTAACTGTGGCTGCACTTTAAATTAATGTTTTCACAAATATTCTCAAAGCAACTCTGGAGCCTTTGAAATGCAATAAGAAATTCAGACACACCTTTCTGTATCTGTGCTTAGGAATTCTTTTTCCCCTACATTCATAGGCTTTCCCTTACTGGATAATGATTTTCATCTTCAGGCTATTTAATTGCTTGGTTACTCTTTCTAGTGAAAACTCTTTATTGCCCTTTTCAGCCAGCCCCAGATTTGATGATCCTGCGTACATCTCTGCCATCTGCGAACTTTGCAACAGTTGTGGACTCATTATTTGTTCCATATTTCCTATAACTTCTGAAAATATGGAGCAGCAAAAAAGACCTGAGAGCAGATTCCTGCCATCTCAGTCTATTTTTTTTTTTTTTTTTTTTTTTTTTTTTTTTTTTTTTTTTTTTTTTTTTTTTTTTTTTTTTTTTTTTTTTTTTTTTTGCCTAGCTTTCTGCCTTTTAACCAATTACTAATCTCCTGGAAGATTTTTTACTCTTAGTGCATGATAGTTTCTTTTAGCTTAGCAAGGGGTCTTGCTGAGAAGCTTTGAAGAATCAGGCATACTCCATTCCAGTGATCATCCTTAGCTACATCCTTATTATTTTTGTTTTCTTGCTCTGGTTATCTTTTGCCCTCTAGTTAAATGTTGATTTAGTTATTTAAACTGTTTTCTTAATTGCAATATTTTTATTTTCTACTTTTCTGCTATTTATCTATACTTATTTTTCCATTTTTTTGCTAATATCCTAACTTCCTGTTCAAAAGCTCTCCATCATGCCTGATAACCTTTGTAGCCATTTATTTTATTTTTTAACGGATGCTGTTCAATTGTTCTCAATCAAGTTAAAGGAGAAGGAGATCTGGAGGGAGTGGAGAGGAATTTTTCCCTGCTCCAAGGGTACTGAATTTACGCTCTGCTTGTTTCTTTCTGTGGCTGTATTTTGATTTTTGTCCTATTAATTATTCAGGAAACTCCCTGGCTACTTTTCATGGATTTTTTTGCCTAGATGTTGGCAGTCACATAGACATTTCTTGTTTTGCTTGAAATTTTATACTTTTTTCTCTATTTCCTCCCCAAACCATACTTTGTTATATAAATTTGTTGAAAGCATGAAAATAGTAAAGAAGATTTTCTCTGCGGAGTATTTTGAGACTACTGTGTCACACAGTCTGTATATACTATAAAATGTTAATGTTATCATCCAAGTTAAATGCATTATGAGTCTCAGATAACTTCCTTGAACAATAAAACTTTCATATTTCTTCTGCATTTCATTATGCAGCATAAAATACCTTGAATTATATACTTAAGGCAAGATAATTTTATCTCTAAATATAAGGAGTATTCTCTGTGCTTTGAGAATATGCCTGATAACATATTGATGTAGAGAAAAAGGGGAAATATAGTAAGATAGAAGAAATATAATGTATTTTTCAATGACTGGAATATTGAAGAAATCCCACTGAAAGCAGAAAAAGGCATATTCCTGTGGTCTAAAAGTGGGGAAAAGTGTGAGGCATACATACACATGTATAAGATCAGATATAGAAGATTCAAATAGACTTCAAATTCTCAAGAGACAAAAATTAAAACAGGTTAAACAGGCTAAAAGGAAATGTTTTATTAAAATTCTTATTATGATTAATATTATTAAGAATATGGGACACAAAAAGAGAAAGGTCAGTTAGTGAATATTTAGATAGCATATTATGATATGAGACTATAGAGTTTATTTTGGGAACAAGATGAAGCAATTCATTGTGTTCTTGGGGAACTCATGGAGGGCCAAAGAATCTTTGGGAACTGGTAAAAGGCAAAGAAATTGCATTTTACATAGTAGAAAAAACAAGTTTAAGTGGGGAAATAGTAAATTGATAAAAATTCAAATGAATGCTTGTCAATAAATATAATAATAAATAGAAGACATTTAATATACTTCCTTGATAGAGGATGTAGTACAGTGGACAAAGGGAAACATCGTTTATGATACAACTGGTCTTATGTAGGCTTTTGGTTTGCCCCACTTGGGACTGTCATGAAGAAATTAAGAAGTGTGTGAGGTGGATAAAAAACTCTACAGAGGCCTTCAGTCAAAAAAGCCTTTCTGGTAGATGGCTCTTAAGGTGGCATATTAGTGACATGAAATCAGCTCCCCCTGGGGCTAGTGCCTGTGTAAATTTTCATGTGTGGCATGTACTTGGCACTGTAGAAAAACAAGATGTTTTCAGAAGACAACAGATAAGTTTAAAGAAAACATGATTGCAATTTGAAATGGCATTGCTAAATTGCAGGAAGAGTGTGAATCAATACAATGAGTGATGACTTGGTAATTTCATGGTCACCCTGACAAGAGTTGCTTTCTAGCTTCTAACCCTTGAGCCACATCTGCCTGTTTTAGGAAACTAATATAATAGCCATTCTGTTTTGTATTCAAGAATTGCACTTTGGTCATTTCTCCTCTGTGTGAAATACACCTGACCATGTGTAGAGATAAACATTGCAGACATTTGTATCTGAACTCATAATCCATAGTCAGGAGAGAGAAACAGAATGTGATTTTTTCTCATTTTAATGTAAATGTCCAAACTAGGCTAGACTAAATCCTTTCTAAACGTGCCTGTTCTCATTTACTGAGTATTAAGGATTACTATGTTAGGAATAGCATCTAAACTGGAGTTATATTTAAAACAGGCAAGATGCATCCTTCTCTCTGGCTGAATCTGTACTAGAAAGTGAAATACTGCCAATGAATGTTTTTGTGTCAGTGAATAGCTGGAAAACTCCCTGGCATGATGACTGATGTTCTCCCAAATAACTGCCAGGTTCAGTTCAGAAGTGAAAACTCTTCAGAGACCTTCTCACTAAGACATGTGCATGTAGGCACATACAAACACCGTGTTTTAGATACCAAGACAGTTCATCAGATTAGACCTTGCCAAGTCCATCCCAGCTGACCTTGTTGTCTGGGGAAGTTGCTAACTCATCTGCCTGGGAAAGCTAATACATCATCAGCTAACTAGTACAGGAGTGTTAATGTCCCCTTCCTATTTCAGAGCTCCCGTTGGTACCAGCTCTTGTACCTTGGATGTTTACACTGGTTGCCCCCACAAAACTTTTGTCCACTTGGTACTGTTTCAAGTATCTATGGACAATCACTGTTCTTATCATGAGTGTGGTTGCTATTTATCCCAAATGCTACATGCATATATTTCCAGGTAACACCTAAATCATCTTCCGACTGTATTTTATTTCTGAACAAGTGAAATCTTTGTTAATGCTATATCCAAGAAATCTTTGTTGTTCTAATCAGCTAATCATTTTGAAGATATGAAGGCTTCAGATTTTGCTAGGGCTCTCTACTTTTGGATGAAGCTTAGGATATAAGATATTCAGCAACCTGACAAATTACCTTTTTTTTTCTGACTCTCATGCCAGTTTAATCACATATCCTCAATGACTGAAATTTTTCAAGAGTTTCAGATAACTCTATCCAAAAAGTTTCCTTCCTTTCTTTTTGGGTGCTGCAGAATGTCTATGCAGCAGTCTCTTTGTAGCATAAAGAAGGAAGCCAAAGTGCTACCAGAATAGGTATGCACATAAACGTGGTATATTTTCTCTTCCTTCTATTAACTGCTTTTATTTTGTCCTTCTGTCCCTGAAAGTATGTGTATATCTCATATTATCCTAAAGATGTCAGTCATTGTCTAGCCATTTCATACATTGAGGAGAGTTGAGGAGAATATAACATGAGCCTCTGGCTCTAGTGATTTCTGATCTGCTCACTTTTAGTCCCAGAGGAACCATCAATCCTTATGTGGGTTAGCAATGTGGTTGAATAGTCTGTGATTCAGATGAGCCCTGGCAGCTTTTCTCTAAGTGGACTCCAGGCCCTTTGCAGTCGCACTTTCTGATACTTCACAAGTTAGCAGATCATTCTTTCAGCTTCCTCAGCCCTGAGTCCCAGAAGCACTGCTCTTTGAAGTGTATAAGCACCACTATAAAGAAGAAGCAGAGGCCTTAGGGCATATTTTTCAAATCAGTAGGGTAGATTCCTTGCAGGTCATCAAGATAGAAATCAGTTATTGGCCTTGGCTGCTGAGGCTAAGCAAGCAGTATTTCCTGTCTGAGGAGCAGCCACATTCCTTCTCTCTTGCCAGAGTTGCTTCAGATTCCCTAGATAACCTAGAGCCTTCACACTTCCAGATCTTCTTCCGCTTCAGGTAAATATATATTTCTTATATTTCAGTCAGTCAGTCCACTTCCTTGTCAAGCTCTCCTGCTGTTCTTGAGAGGACCTACTAAAAGCAACTTTTTCGATGGACTTTTTTGACTTCCTGACTTTCAGGAAGTGGATGTAAAACCCAGCCTTTAAAAAGTCTGTTTGAGCAGGTCCTTGTATTTTTTGGCATCCCTGTTTGAACACAGCTTTTTTCAGAAGCAGTGGAAGATCTGCCAAGGAGATGCCTCCAATGAAGGCCCATTACGAAGGGGCCCTCCTCCACTGAAGGCCCATCATTTTTGTCCTTGCATATTACCATGATTTTCATTTTCCCGTTCTGCAACTCTGACAGGAAACACATTTGCACTACCTCTTCACTTTCCTTTTTTTCCATGGTTTTCTTTAGGTGGTTACAGAAATTATTTTTTGTAATTAATCATTGAACCCTAGAGTATGTTCCTACAAGATAGTGATTACAAAAATGGATACAAATAAGTGGTTATTATAATAGATATGTAATTTGGGAAGCCAAGTAGATGCTAGTAGCCAGGATAAACTTGCAGGACAGAGAAACATTGAATAATTTGGATTAGAAAGGTCTTCTGGAAGTAACCTGGTGTCTCTGCTCAAAGAAGGGCCAACTTGGAAATTAAAGGCAACCTTGAAGTTAGATCAAGTTGCTGATCCATAAGATCAGCACTTTTAGGGCCCTTTAGTTATGGACAGTGCTCATATTTCATGTGATGGCAGAAACGTTTATTTTATACTATTCTTCTGTACCCAAAATGCTTATTTTTATAGCTATTCTGTAGATTCCTGTCATTTGAAGAGGCTACAATACTAGGTATGTTAAAGACATGATGTAGACTGGACCAGAAACCAAAGCAGAAAAGATGCCCAGGAGCAACAGACAAGGGCAGGAACAGAAAAAGTGAGTTAATGTTATAAACCCACTTATCACCAGTGCACCAATCAAGGCAGAGGTAACAGAGACGATAGATTGGGAATGCATCCTTTTATTGACCTTTTGCATCATTGGAGAGCACAATTCCATCACAAATACAATTTTCTAGCTGTGGTATTCTGGAGGAAGGGACAAGAAGAGGAAAATAAGAAGGGCTAGTCTGAACCTTGCCGTGGGCAAATATTACATATACTGGAAGGGTTCCATACACACCACACATTTGAAGCACAAAATGTGCTTCAAAATGAATTAGGGATATGTGATCTGCTACAAACATCTGTATTTTGTGGGCTTGTACAAACTCAATTAATGCATTGGCATATTTGATGCTCCTTGAAACAATAATGCTTTTGGTTGCATTTAATTCTGTAACAGCTAGTTCCCTTCTGCTTTAGGTTGGCTGTTGCCAGATCAGGATATCAAATGAAAATATAGTGGATACTCAGATCTACTTTTGAAACTAATAGCTACTGTTGTCCAGACCAATAGCTAGTATCCTAATAGTAGAACTATTTTCTAGTGACATAGCAGCAAAAAGCTTTGGTTTTCTTTTGATATCTCTAATTATTACCCAAAGTGAATCCTACCCAATCTACAAGAATTTACATCGTAGTGTAGTTCCATGATTGAATATTCCAAATTTACCATGAAGGAACATGACAATGTCATAAGCTTATCAAAATCCAAAGGTGATCTCAGAACACAGTTGCAGCCATCCAAGCCCTCAGAACTTGTAAATAACATTACTTATCAGAATTGGTTATTAGCTATTTTCTCTTACTTTTCCTCTTTCTTCTTTTTCCTTACTTGTTCAAATACACTGAGGGCAGAACAAACTAGAAAGTTACTTAGCATATGTTCTTTGGAGCACTTAAAATTGCCAGGAACCATCTAATCCTTAGCCAAATTATTTGCACAGTTTGTTGAGCTGGAAAAAAGTACATGTGGCTGACACAAAGTTAAGTAGCTCCTGTGTGCAGCTGGATTTGGGAGATTCTACTTGAAATCTCCGAGCTAATAGAACTACCACATGTGTTGGCTACCAAAATGCATCTTGTTACTTGTTGTAGGTCATTGCCTATGGAAACTTGCTTTCCTGCCTGATGTTAAAACATAGCACTTCTTTCTGTAAACATACTGAGGAGAACTGGAAATTTCCTTACTAAGACACATTATATAGCCTTCGCCTGTATTTTAACATGATGTGCTCTAAGTATGAGTATATTGTCTTTTTTAAACATTTAATTACAAACATACTGCTTTGCAGTTGAAACACTCCCTGAACTAATAGCAATACGCAGCAGTCTCTGTTTCTTCAATTTGTTTTTCCCTTCCACAATGCATCAGTATTTCATAAATGTCATCTGGATCTTTGAAGAAAACATGCTTTTAAAGAAAATTATTTAGATGATTAAATCAATAAGGATATAGGAAACTTGTAAATTCCTTACTACTAGAGTGAAAAAGGCATACAATACATTTGGAAGCTGATTATGTGGAAATAGGCAGAGAAATACATGTCTTTCAAAATATGCTTCTTTTGAGGAGTATAAAAAGAACACAGATTTTACTCTTGAATTCTTAACCAAGAGGAAAACTGGAACTCTGCACTCTTCTACTCATGGTGCTCCAGGGAACATCTGATTGCTACTGTGCACCTTGCATTTTCTTTTAATCAATTTGATTTAAAATTCTACTATGTCAAAATGCTAATCTCTCCATATTCACTTTTCACTCAAATAAATAACAAATTTACAGAAAAGAAGCAATGTCATATTGATTTAGATCATGTATCCATCATGACTGTTATTTTGCACTTTGCAATGACCAAAGAAGGCACTTAATATAAATTTAATATAGATAGAGTAAGCTACACCTGCTCACTTTCCTGGAGCGAGTTCCTCATTTATGGCAATCAGTGGTTGTAAACATTTCCTGAACTGTGTGTGTCATCTGGACTGTCCTGCTATGTAGCCTCTGATGGATCTATTCTCCATGAGAAATTTTTAATGCCTTTTGGAGCCTTTTGGAGCCTTTTGGAGCCTTTTGGACTTTTGACCTCCCCAACATCCTGTGATAATGAGTTCCACAGTTTAATTTTGAATGAGATCTAATTATGTGTGAAAAATGACTTCCTATGTTTGTTTTAAACTTTCTGCCTGGTACATAAATTGGGTACTCCCTGACTATTATAGTAAGAAAAACAGTGACTAGTGCTTCTCTATTCAATTTCTCCACATATTTCATGGTTTTATAGATCTCCATCACATCTCCCTTCTGTTATCTCTGTCCAAACTGAGAGACTGTGTCATCTCTTCTTGCATTAAAATGACTCCATATCTTTTTTCAAAGATGTGCAAGGATACATAATGATGGAACAGTGAAGGTGATGATGCTCTCTATGACAAGAACTCACAGCAAAATGACTGTGACTCGATTCCTTTTTCAAATTAGAAGGACTTTTGGCCAGACAGTCCTTCTGACTGCTGGGCTGTTTTAAAGTGAGTCTCTGCTTATAGGCATACTTTTCTCAATCTATCCCTAAAAAGACAATTTTCAAGACTAGTGTATCACTTCAGAGATTCTGGTTAAATTTACACTCTGGAAGTACTCTGTCACCTTTACTTTCCTCTTTTTAGCCCCAAATCAGTATACTTATCAATGATTTTTTTTCTAATCTAATAAGTAAAAATTGACATTTATTTGCTAGACATTCTAGACAATGTCTGACGCAGTCACTACTAAAGTTACACTATGTTTTCATGACCTGTGTACATATCAATAGGTTAGTAATGCAAGTACTTAATCCACTGACAGAATTCACACCTACAGAAAACGAGGTTTCTATGTCCAGCTTCTTTGTGTCATGCAGCAAAGACGTGCAATTGACCTGGTTTGCAGCAGGGCAGCAGTGCTGACAACCAGAGCTGTGTGCAGAAGGAGTTGTGGGGACTGATGGAAGCTGAACTTCTAGTAAAAGTGCCATGTACAGAGAAGTAACTGAGATCCCAGATGTGCTGTGTTTTCCTGTATTTCCAAACATGGCACTTTTGTTTGTATCCAAAATAATCATAACTGCAATAAACCCTATTTTTGCAGTTATGAATGCTTCTACCCTGTTTTGATTAAACATTGTATTTTATTATAGTATTCAGCAATCTTTTGCCATTAATGTTTTTCAGGTGTATACAAGTTATAATCTGTAAAAGAAAGCAAGTACAGGGGGCAAGGGGGGAGCAGTCACTGTCTCGGTGACATTAAAATGCACTGACACTTTGTCAACGTGAACCTCCTTGGGCTTTGGATCTTGTTATGTTCTCAGGCCAGGTTCCCTAGGTTTTGCCAATCTTTTGGTGATTCTTGGTCACATTCCAGCAAGTTGGGGCCAAGCTTTAAGTATTCTGGAAACTGGACTTAGTTCAAACCTTAAAATAACTCATAGTTTGGGAAAATATTTATATAAAACTTACTTTCATTCAGTCAAAATTCAGTGGATTTGTAGGAGTTTTATTTCTAGTTCTACATCCTGTATGAATGTACCTATGTAACTAGAATCTGAAGCTGATTAATACATATGGAAGAACAAGAGAAAAAAAGCTTACTTTAACTAAAAGTACTAGCTGGTTTTGCCCATTTCCATGAAGCAAGGAGACGAGTAATTTTCTACCATCCTACATTGTAAAATTAACAAGGTTCAAGGATCCATTGCAATATAATAGTTTTCTGGCAAACTGAGATAATGTTCTATAGGATCACACTGTGATCTTAAACTGTTCTGGGGCCACAGGGGCAAACAAACATATGTATTGTACGCCTACCTAGAAATAATGTAGCTCACATGCTAGAAAACATCTGAGATCCATTTCAAACATTTTCTCTCACACATAGCATTTGGAATGGTTCACTCCTTGCAAGTTAAAATGTTTCTCACTCACAGAGAGGTATCACAGACCAGCAAAAGGCAGTTTGACTCAAGTCCTACTTCTGAGGGTGGGGGTGCAGGTGTCACCTATGCGTATGTTAGTGGATGACCTCACTGGAGGTTTTCAGCTCAGCCTCAAAGCAGTTCCTAGAATGACAAACAAGCCCCAGAAGTCTAAAACGTAGTCTGTGCAAAAGTTCATAGTGTGTCCAGTGTGAGGTGGAGAGGTTTGGATATAAACAGGCACAACTGGTGTAGCTGGGGCCAGTACACACTAGAGGGTGCTGCTAGTGTAGAAGGAAGAGACCAGCTGGTACCAAGGACATATAAAGGATCATGAAGGCAGTAATATAGACATAGGTAAAATTAATTCTTGTCTGCCAGCTTAAGTCAGTTTGCAAGATCAGGCCTCCTTGACTTTGCATAGTTTAATTCAGAAACAGACTTAAGACAATGGGAATTTCTCAAGAATCTTTTAAATACAAACTTTATATCTCATTTTGCTCTGTAAGCTGACTGCAAAAAACAATTTTCTCAAATGTAGATTGCATATTCCTTTAGTAATTTTGTAACATTAATGTTGATCAGTAACTTTTTCAAGACTTATTGCAGCTTGTGATCCTAACAGCTCTTCAGTTTAAGTTGAGCAGATGACAAGTCTGTTTCTTTGAAAATATCATAGAATCATAGAATATGCTTGGAAGGGACCCATCAAGATCATGGAGTCCAACTTCTGGTCCTGCACAGGACACCCCAAGAGTCACACCATGTGCTTGAAAGTATTGTCCAAATACTTCTTGAACTTGGTCAGGCTTGGTGCTGTGACCACTTCCCTGGGGAGCCTGTTCCACAGCTCAACCATCCTCTGGGTGAAAAAACTTTTCCTGATATCCAACAAAAACCTTCCCTGACTCAGCTCCATGTTGTTTCCTTGGGTCCTGTCACTGTTCACCACAGAGAAGAGATCAGTGCCTGCACCTCCTCCACCCCTCACAAGAATCTGTAACTGCAGTGAGGTCTCCCCTCAGTCTCCTCTTCTCCAGGCTGAACAGCCCAAGTGACCTCAGCCGCTCCTCGTACGGCTTCCTCTAAAGGCCCTTCACCATCACCCTGGGCCTCCTTTGAATGCTCCCTAATAACCTAATGTCTTATATAATTGGATTTCAAGGCTTTGGGATTGTAATTAATAAATGCTTTCAAACCTGTTCTATAATATTTATTTAAAGTCAATTTTTGGGATGTCAACTGAAAAAAATGAATGCAAGCACAGTTGACATGAAATATTAAAATATTTAGAAATAACCGTTTCCTTACAAAATGGTCCTAAGCTTTTTGCAGCCTAAAATTCAATAGCATTTACTCTTATTTGGAAAAATTTTGAAAGAGGTTTACATAGGCAGATAGGGGTATATACAGGCTTGAATGTTTGTATGAAGCCTATCAGGCTGAAAAATGTCATAATTTACATTTTTTTCCCAAAGACTTTACTTGTTATGCACGTATTCACACCCGACCTGTATATTAGATGACTTTGCCTCAATTGAGCCCTCAGCAATCAACCGAAGATTTCTTGAGGGTGCAATTAAACTGTATTGTATTTGTTGGAGCCATTACCTGATCTGCTGTTTTATATGAACACAGAGACCACTTGGGTAAAATTTAATACTTGGCCAGGTCAGCCCAGCAACCTGAGAGAAGTCACATCAACTGAAATTCTCTTTCGCATTATTATTCTGAAAAGTAGAAACTCAGTATTTCTCCAGCATATTTCTCAGGAGTATCTCTGTTAAATTAATGTTACTTGTGATGACATTACCTATTTATGATAGTGATAGTTAAACTTTGCTCTGACATTTGTTCTTTGTAGTTCAGGATTAGATTATCTTAAATGCGCTATTTATTTGAAAAGGAAGAATACTCTGCTTCCAAGACCACACAATGACTTCTGCATATCCCAAATGGAATTGGATGCCTGTGTGAGGACAAGTTGAATCATTCATATTACTGAAAAAGAATAAAAATGTTTTCCTTTATTTTAGGAAGATGTCTTATTTGAGAGGATCATGTAAACCACATTTACTTTTTGACTTAAATGTTTTATTCCTATAGCTTCATCTACAATCTTAACCTAAACTCCTGGAAAATAGTTAGCTTCTATCCTTCAAACACTTATCAGAAGGAAGCCTCCGCCTTACAGTGTATACACAGTAGTCACAGCCTTACTGCCTATCCAAAGTCAGGGGAGTATGGCTATTGCTGTTTCCTAATCAGAGCTGTTTGGGGGAAGAGCTGTGGGAACTGACAGGAAGCTCATCTGGAGTCCTAGGCAATCTGCCCCAGTGTTACTACCTAGTCAGTTCAGCTGATGTATTTCATCCCCAGACGTATTAAAGCAGTTGGAAAGACTCCAGTAGACTCCAATGGGCTTACATCACACAATTATATGACTTCTGGAGAACTGGAAATTGATGGGCTTTTACTTTAGCTAGAAATTCTTTTGAAATCAATGTAAAGTGATAAGGAAGTATCTTAACAGATATTCATCTTAGTGACATATTCTTGGTTTCCCCTAAGTACTGCCATTTCTGAATATTAAGGAGTGAATGGACTTGACATTTAATCAAATATTTCCTGCTCACTATCTGGGCAGGGATGGAAGCTTTGCAGCGTGGAACTGCAAGGGTACTCGTACTGGCACGAGACCGCAGCCATCTGCAGCCTTAGGCAGTGAGGCACTCACCGAGCCCTCAAGGCACTGGAATGGTTATTTTCCTAAAATAGTTTCAGTATTCAATTTCCACTAAAGGAGTTTCCTTTCTATGGACAAATTAATTGTCTGACATAGACAATTGCAGATGTAATTTTCATTACTTTGTAAAAAATTTTTAAAATGTACTATCTCAAGCAAGTCTTAGCATAGTCTATTCCCTGATTCCCTGTTATTCCTGTTATTCCCTGTTATTATCCAGACTCCTTACCTCTCTGTAAGGAGAAGGCATGAATTATTGACTTCTGCGTGGACAATTGGGAACAGCTCACAACATTTAAATGATATGTTAGAAACAATTATCCACTCTTCATTTTCCCCAGAGTGTTCTGAGCCTTCACACTTAAAAATACTCAACTGCCTTAGTGAACTCAGTAAGACTACAAGCAAAATCTTTAGTCATTGAGCCATTTGCAGTAAGTTTGGTCTTCAGGGTGCTTTTATTGATTTATTTCCATTTACAAGGTACTGTAAGTTGGGCAGTATATAAAACACTTCTGATGTAATATTAAAAGATGAAATTGTGGTTTTGGACTATTATTGGCTAGAAATTTTGAGATTCAGAAATAAATATACTGAAGTCAGAGTCAATCCAAAAAGCAATCCCATAGGCATGCCTGTTTCCTGGCCAAGCATCGTAGTCTTCCTATACTGATGCTTTGCATTCATATTTAGGGTTTCCCCAAAGAGCAATAACTTCTAACGAGACAGATTTTAATTTCTGTCTTTTATAGACCCTGTAGCTCTCTCAGGAATGCCAGGAAGATGTTTTGCTGGATAAAAGGTTAAGTCATGAACCAGCGTTGACTTTGTGAAATGGATTGGTCTGAAATGTTCTACCATATATACCGTATAACACACAAAGAGTTAATACAATTCATATAATGTATGCTGACTATAAGGAATCAGCGCTGACATTCATGCAGCCTTGTTTCTATAAGGAAGTACTTCAGTTATTGCCTTTGTCTTCTATTAATTTCCTTTCCTTTTTGCCAAGAAGCATGTTTTTTTCAAGTGAATCATCATGTTTTTTTCCCAACATGATTATTTTGTTTAGCTAAATTTTGAGGCCCTCTTAATAATCTGGAAGGAAATCTTGATAAGAAGCAAAACAGATTTTGAATTAGTTGTCTGAAGCCATTTTTACACTCCTTTAAAAGGACCAAGGAAATATTTCAAAGGAGTTCAAAGGGAGGGAGTAGAACATTTGGTGCAGATGTGACTTTATGGTATGTGACTGCAAATGAATGGCAATGTAAAATGTACATTTTTATTATCAAATGTAAACAAATTTGTTTCTTATTGTTTCTGGGGTTGTTTTTTCTCCTTGTTTTATTTTGTGGCATGTATTGACTGCATTTCAGCAGCTGGGTTGACTCTGGGTTCTGAATTAGTTAGGGTTTTTTATGTGACCATAAGCCTGTGTTGAGAATTAAATATTCATTATGGTTCACTACAGCTTTCCTTCAGTTGCAACTATTTTGATAGGCTATGCAGTATTTATGTATTATAATAGCACATAGCTCTGTGAACAGAGTTTCAGTGCCTTTGGACCTCCTACGTATTTGTCTTGGGTAGATATCTAATAAAAGCTGAGCTGGTGCTGCATCTTTGAGGCATTTAAAGAATCTGTCTTCTGTTGATCTGCCTATTTCCAGCAACTTCATGAACTCTTTGTCAAATTTGCTTAAAGTTTGGTTACCTTGAGATCAGCAGTTTGTGGGCAGGGTGGGATTGATAGTACGGTATATTTCTTATTTTATTTTTAATGTTTTTTACTGAGTATCCGTACAAGAATAACACACCAGTACTGAACATTGTCTGCTGTTATATGTCCCTTACTCTCTCCTCAGCTTCTGGCAATCATTGGCTTAGGGATTTCCTGAATTAGATGCAGCATCTGGACCATCATATTTTAATAGCCACTGGTGGACCTTTTCTCCATGAATTTGTCTAATCTCTTCTTTAACTTCATTTATGCTTTGGCCTTAACAACATCCTGTGGCAGTGAGTTCCAAAATGTAATTACGTGTTGTGTGAAAAAGTACTTCCTCTTGTTGATTCTTAAATACTTGTTATGGGCAAAGTGCATTCTCTGCTGAGTGATAACACTGTTTTCTTTACTGCACTTGGAAGCAATCACACCCTGGACAATAGGTGTTCCCAGCAGTAGGCCAATGTGGCTGTATGTGGACATCAGTGAGAAGAATGACAGGAGACAAGAGACTTGCTTAGAGGCCCCTGGTTTATTTGACTTTGTTCTGTCGTGAGACTGTACATAAGAACATTATGCCCTTAAACAGGAATTGCACTGCTGAGTCATTTATTGATGATGTTTAACAAAGTGGACAAGTGTTTATTGTAGGCTCTTCCTCTTCCTGTACTTTGCAAATGAACTGAAATATAAACTCCAATTTACCATACATGGTCAGATGCAAGTTTCCATTGCCCTGTGTTTAACAATGTACAGTTAATATATTATACACTAAACACTTGTGTTTGCAACACAGATAATGTAGTTGTCTAACCCAAATGACATACTTACTGTGTCAGGGTCATTTTTTTTCTGGCCAAAAGCTCAGAAACAGCAGCTGCATTGAGGGATGTCATTGTCCAACCAAGCCCCCAAGCAGCAGGATCAATACATTTATTTCTAACAAAGTTTTTTTTGTTAGTAAATGTTTTCTCAGCTAAGTCAATTTAAGTGAAATTACTAATTGTTTAGAACTTATGCTTTTTACTCACGCAGCATAATAAGGGTATAATAATAATAATACTCTAACCCAACATTACTAAATAAACCAGTGCCTGAATGGTAGGAAAAATGTTGTGCAGCCAGATCCTCTTATTCATGTCAGCAATGTCCCAAAAGATTAGAACAAAAATAGATACTTTGTGAGTTAATTTTGGATTATATCAAGATGTTCACTGTTTGAACTTGCATTTGCAGTGCAATCCCACATTTTTAAGAGGCAGATTCAAGAACTAATATCACTGTAGATGACAATCACTCTTTTCACATGGGTTTTGAAGATTAGAATTAAATTGCTTTGAGAACATACCTGGTTGCATTATAATGTGTTCTTCTCTTTAATTTTTTCATTAAATGAAACACCTATTTAGCATGCAATAGAAAAAAAGGTGGCTAAAGAAATACTTACTCTACTTGCAAAGGAAAATGAGACTGCTTTATGCTCAGATGACAAAGACTGTCATAATATTACTAACCAGTGAAAGTGTCTTCAGCTGAAGCCATGAAAATGCAATATGATCTATAGAATATATTTTGAGGGGGAGACATACTGCATATTCTCTGTTGTCAAATTGTAGGCATCTCCCTAAGATAGACAATAGTCTCTCTATCTTCCCATATATAGAAAATCCTAAAAGAAAAAATGATCTTCAAAGAGAAACACTTAAATTCAACTCAAAAAGAGACACTACTACCGGAGGTTACCCATTGCTCCTATTCAGAATTGCCCTTTGGAGGTGCATGTGTCCCCCTATTAGCTTGAAGTTTGGTGATGTGAATTTCCTCCTTGCAGGTCTCACCTCAGGCAAGTATTGTGAACTCTTTTGCAGGTGCTCAGGGAACTCAGAATAGCGTAGAAATTAAATAGAGGAAAATTACAGCATTCACATGGACTGTGGGATTTAGTTAATGAGGATTTTCACTTCCTTCTAGATATTTTTCAAGCATTTGAACCTACTGATTCATGCAAACTTAGGTCAGAGTGCAATAATTTCAGTCAGTACCATTTAACTTATATTTCACATGCATTTCTGTGAAAAGTTTTCTTCTTTTCTTTCAAAGAAAACTAGCAATTTTCTTCTTGGCAAAATATTCAGTAATAAGACAGTTGTTTACAGCCTGGCTTGAACAGGGGCTCTAGAGCTGTGCTTACAAATCATCTTTAAATGTGGTCAGGATAGATGAACTACAATTCACAGTGGGGCACAGTATAGTTTTCAAATATTTATAACTGACACTTTACAAATACCTAGTTTTTAAATAAAATCAAGAAATCCTTGTATTAGGAAGAGCAGAGAGGGTGAAATAACACAGAGGATTTATTGGAAAATACTTGTGAGTGTTCAGGACAGGCTTAAACCATGTAGCCATATGGTCAACACATGTATACATTAGCTGAAACCAATATGTAGTTTCACTGTCCAGGAACATAAAATTTATTTTGCAAATGCATTTTTATGCCAATAATTTTAAGATATAATTCTTCATATCAGTGAAACCTGGTTATTTCTGTATTGACCAAGTAAGCAAGAGGAATCAGCACTTGTGTTAGCAAAACTTAGATGGCATCCCACGCAGCTCAGTTTCTGAGCACAAATTTTTAATAACTGAGAGTGATATTTTGAGAAACAAACAATAAGACAAAAACACTATGCTTGTTAATACATGCTAAAAATGGAGGAAAATGAACCAGCTTTTGAAAATGTATGATTTTGCTTGGGGATTAGGGTCTGGGTGTTTGTGAGGGTTTTTTTTGTTGGTTTGTTTGGGGCTTTTAAAATTTAAATAGTGGATATCTTTGTGCATAGCTTTACATTTTAAAGGTATGTGGTTGGTTGGTTGGTTTTTTCCTAAGCTGTTCCTTCTACATATGTGCCACGACTTGAGAGAGGTACATCATGGCATTAACAATAGTTCCTGGTATATTACTCCTGGAATTTTTTTAGTTTTTGCTGGGGGGAAGTTTGTTCATTGTATGATTTTCCAAGTGAATTAAAGGTTCACAATTCTCTGCAATGGATTTAGCTACTGCATCTTTTTGTTTCCACAGCCATGACTATTTGCCTTCGGGTTATACCTGTTCCTCAGGGACTTTGGAAAAGAGGTAAATATAAACTCTTAGATATGCAGATACTGTTTACTAGTAAAACAGTTTTAGAAGGAAATTAATGTCACCTAAAATTTTTCAGAGCCTCAGAAGGTCTTTCTTATCTCATTCCAAAGAACCCAAAGAGATGTTTTGCTCCTAACTTCATGCACACACCCATGATTTTGGTTTCAAAAGTTAAGACAAATAAATGTGGCCCACAATTTTCCATTGTATTCTTAAGTGGATGAAGAATTTTGGACATATTACCCTGAAAAGCCTTTTTTTTGCAGAAAAGGTATAATTTAAGTGGACCTGAAATAGCCATAAAGCAACGCGCACCTTAGGAAGCTGAAGTAGCAGTAAGGCTGATATTTGTGGTATAAATTAGGAAGAAAATGAGACCTGCAGTTCTTCAATGAAAGTCTGGAATGTGCTGTGAATCAGGATAACACCTGAGACACAAGATGCTTTGAGCTGTGGTCCCCTAAGAAAAAAGCAGGATTTCTGCTTTTTCCCAGAATGAGACTCTGATATGGGACACAGAAATCTGTGGCAAGCGGAGTTATGGTCTAGCTGGGTGAAGCTGGTAAAAAGTGAAAGATAGGAACCTGTAATTTCAATGAAACAGGGCTGTTGAGATAAGCAGGATTCATACTGACTTCCAACTGCGTGACTAAGACGGGGCCCTTAAAAGAGGCCATCAGGGAGTTTCCCAGCCATAGCTGTAGAAAAATAAGAGCTGTTCAAGAATCCGGAGAAAAAAGTTTGGATCCACGCTGACTGTCTGATGACACATAAGTCCCTGCTACTGAGAGACAAAGATCACATGAACTGTAAAGGAAATGTTTGTGTCTGGGGATGGTGAAACTTCATTTGCTGGAACAAACATTTGTTTGAATTCCCCTTCGTGAGGAATGGAGTAGCTCTCATCCCTATGTTTGAAGAATTTATTTCAATTTTCTTCTCCACAGGAAGAACAATGCTAAAAACAAGTCACTGCATGGAGATGAAGAAAGGAATTTCTGTGAGAAACAGTTTTAATTATTATGAAAGTCTGCTAAATACTTCATTTGATTTTTTAGGATTAAGCCTCTCTTTCCAGGATTGTAAAACACACAATCACCATGCAAAGCTTGTTCCTGTACGGTTTAGCTGTTAGCTGTGTTACTCTGGGAAGAAAAAACTAAGAAATACTTCCTAGGTATTTAAAAAATTTTCATATAGAAGGAGATTTTTAGGTTTTCACATATGCCTTGACCTCTTCTGTTGCACATTGCTAGGCACCCTTCTTTGACAACTTTTTAGAGATTACAAGGTTTAGTACAAGGCTGAATGTTGCCAGATGAACCCCTGTAGATTTGCTGACTTGCAGCTGTCACTAACATTAACACTCTTTTACTACAGCATTTTATTGTGAGTATCCTTTTTCAAGAGACATTTTCATTTTAGAAATTCTCCAAAAAAAAGTGCCTACAATACAAGTGTTCATATAAACCTGAAATCTCAACTTGGAGTAATTGGAGTATATAATACTAAAAATTACCCTTTAAAATAGGAAATGGAAATTCCACCCTTTAGAAATAACATCTTTGCTGAGACTTTCAGGTGGAGAGTTGGGTGAAATCTGAGCATCAGAGCAGTGGATCAATGTCTTCTGAGTTGGTCATATTTCCGGGTTAAGTACTCGGTAATAAGCAGCAATGATCTAACAATCTCCATGAAACAGTCCATTTAGCCATTTTTAAGAATACATTGCCATCTGGTGTACAAAATTTCAAATTTCTTTATCAGTTTAACTATTTAAAATCTAATGTCCTTGGGCAGAAAATCTTCTGTCATTTGATTCTGACTTTCTGAAATCAACCTATTGACCTCAATGATCTAAAATCTACCGTACTTTCCAATGCAATTGTTTTGCAAAGGTCTTCTGAACATTTGTGAATTCACACTATGAAAACAGTACATTTAAATTGCTACAGAGACTCCTTACATGTAGCGGCTTTGGTTCCCCGTGGCTGAAATACCTATCTTGGTTTATCTCTAAGCTAAGAGAGAAAATCAAACACAATCCTACAAAAATAAATGGTGCTTATATTAGTAAGACAGGCACTGCACTGAGGTGCAGCATCCTTACTGCTTGTACCTTGTGCAAAGGGAAGTTTAAAAATACAAAAAGAAGATCTTCATCCCAGACAGATTTATGGGGATGTTTCACTGATTCAAATTAAGCAAAGTTTTGATTCCTAATTTCTAGTTTGATTAAACAGCAGATTTTGAGTAGGTACTTTCATTTGGTCTCACAATAAGCAACTCTGAGTTTGTATCAGCTTTTTAGTATGTGTCTTCTGATCTTCCATAAGCATTGACCAAGGGTCATCATGGTATTATGAAAGCTGGCATGGTATTATGAAAGCTGGCTCCTCAAATACTATGTTTGTCACATGGTAGGCATCATAAAATGATTTTCCTGTTAAAAATATTAGCAATCAAAAAAAAAAAAAAAAAAAAAAAAAGGCTCGCTTAAATACATACAGTTTTCTGAAGTGTAATTAAGATTCTAAAGTCTCTTAAGAGCAAGCAAAAACTCACAGCCCTCCAATCCCTAATTGCATCCAGTCTGATGAGAAATGGAGCAGTCGCAGAATCACATAATATTCTGAGTTGGAAGAGACCCACAAGGATAATTTTAGGATTGTTTCTGAATTTCCATGTAAAGAATTTTTTAAATTATTCCAATGAAGTTTTCAAAAGTTGCCTTTTTTTTAACAGTTGATTTCTAGTTTGGATAAATTTAAGGTAAACTGGCTGAATGACTTTCTAACAATGGCACTATCCATGCTGCTCTGTGCCTCTGCAGTGTCTATCTACTACAATGGGGTCCAACTCTCCTTGGTCATGAAAGACTGCCATGCTAATAAACATGTTTAGTACTAATCTTTCTTATCTTGGGTTTCTGAGGACCTCTTTTTCTCTTCTCATGGAATCTGAGGAACAAACACATGAGGTTACTGGGTCAGGCTCTAGTTCTTCTAACAATGAACTTTGATTTGTTTAATTCATCTGTCAGGATTTGTTTGGCTTTACATAATTACTTCCAGACTTATCTGTGATAACTTAATGGCTTACTTTTGTTGTGACCTTTTTGGTAAGGTTGTATATAAAAAAAAATTCACTGATTGCTTAAGAGGATGTGGGCAGTATTATAAAAGACATTTGTTTGATTAAATGGTAATTAAAAAGTGAATCCAATTAAAAATACAGTTATGACCAGCTCTTGTTCAGTATGACTTTTGTGGAGCTTAGAGGTCAGTTTATGCTCTTGCTTTTAGTGGTTATTACTATTTATTATGTGTATGCTAGAGTAAGCACTGCATAAATAAAAAACTACAAAATAGTTATTACAATCCCTTTAGAAAAAATAATTGTCTAAAGTAAACTTCTAGTGGATTGCATTTTAAAATTCTGCCTCATATTTATCCCGCAACTGTTTGCTGCAGTCAAATTGGAACTCATGGTACAAATCTGACCCTTAAAAAGATGGCAGTTTTCTATACAGAGAAATGATTTGGCACATGCTGCAGAAAGCTAGAGCTGCCTTGATTTTTCTATGTTCTCTTTTGGGATAAGTAATACTTCAAGGAAAACTAGTCCTGGCTCTGTATGAGAATATAAAGACATGGTTGCACAAGTGTGGGAAGATAGCGAAGGTTTGCACTTTCTGATGTAACAAGGAAGACTCCCTAGATCCCCATCTCACTATGACATCTTTATCTTATCCCCATTAAACTATGCTTTGAACCTGATTGCTGGTGAGTCAGGAAAAATAAGGAGGAAAACTTAGTACAAATCAGAGTTGTTTAATTATAAATGTAAATAAGAAAAATTAAAGCTGTTTGATCAGGCAAAAGAATCAAGAAAAAATCAGTTTTAAGATCAAGTATAGACCTTTATTTCTGCTTCCTCAGAATGATTCGCAACATTATCTCTAATTCTATGATCACATTATAATTTATAAATGAGACAGCAATCTCTTTTTTCCCAATATACGGGTGCAATCATACCAAGTTAATCAAGACATAAACTGATGCATTTTATTTTCTCACTTGACTGCCTTTTCATCTGGGGCAGAAGCTAAGGTTGGAAGGAAGCCATGAAGTCTTTATTTCTGTTTCCACATTTTTCTTCTTGGTCAATTTTAATACATTTAAAAAGTCTTACCATATGAAGCTTTGCAACATATCAGACACAGTTGCAACACTTAAATTTAACAATGCTCTCAGGAGAATAGAAAATTGAAGTGACATATTCATCTAGAAACGTTGCATAAATTGAAAGAACTTCCAGGTCATGGAATAAAATAGTTTTTTCTATTATTTCCAGGCCTTTCATTTGTTTGGTTGGGTTTTTTTTTGTTTGGTTATTATTATTTTGTTACTTAGTGTACATGGGAAAAAATGTTTTTAGTCCCTGCTAGTCATTATGTTATTTGAGAATAGTAAGTATTTGTACTTTTCTGTCAAAGATTTGTAATTAGCCTTGAATGGCAAGGTAGTTCAGTTTAGTTTATGAAATAAAAGTCTTAATGGATCTGAAAATATTTAAAATAATAGTATTTTTTCTACAGACTTTATGCTGAAATTTGATTCCCTTTTCTGTTTTGCTAGCAGTTTTAGCTGTAAATTCATCTTATATCTTTAAGTAACTTTAATATTATAGTGCTGTTCATAATCTGCTGTGCTAGTGCCAGATCTAGATCTCTCCTCATCTATATTTCTTCTTCTGGAGTTAAAATCCTAATTCAGGCCAGCTGCATAGGTAGCTTATGTCTAGGAATTTTTGCCAGTGAAAAATAGCAAATAGTAATGAGTGCTCACTGTGGATGTGGGAGATGGGCACTTGAGTTTCTGCCCTAAATCAAGTGTGAGTTGTAACATCTGTAGCAGGTATTCACACACCAGATGAATCTCCCAAATATTTTTGTGCTGACCTTTGGCTCTTAGTATGCTCTGAACAAGTCCATAGGTTTAAGGTCCACTAACAAATTGGGTGTTTTCTATAATGTTACATCTGTAAATGACAGTAATTGTAAATTGCTTGAGAAGCTCCTTGGTGGAAAGCACACCTTTCTGCATGACTTGAGAGGATGGCAGCTTTGAGACATAAGCTGATGCAACTTTGGTTGTCCTTTCCTTTTTCTCTGGATCCTTTTCTGTTAGAAGAAATATGTGACATGAAGTTCAGATGTCAAAATAGAAGTTTCTTTCATCTCTTCTTTCCCCTTGGCATGCAGGGCAGTTGGGTAATCCTCATCTGAATGTTTGATGTTAAGTCCTGATCTGGTATGCCGCCACTGAATCTGCTTGCCCCCATCCCTACAGGCCACTTGAAACAGAATTGTTCCTGTGGAGTACATAGGGACTTAAAGACTTAAGTTCAGAAAAGGGATCTTCAGGTGTTTTTCTTGTCCCTGTTTCAGAATTAGAGAATTGACAAGATGGCCACAGAGAAGAGAACTGGATTCTGCTGTCATACCCCAGGCAAAGATATTTTATCACCCAGAAGAAAACAGTTCAGCCAGTATATTTGACTTTTTTTTGTTGCTGTTTTTACATTTGTTTGCAAGATTTAGCGTAAATGCTTAGACCATTGTGTCGCTTAAAAAACTGTGGGTTTGAGCCAGACAGGAACAGTAAACAAATATTTCCCCGATGCTTTTAGTTACTAGGGACTCCATGGAGGAAAAACAAATACTGCAACGTACACATGTATGGTTAGCCTTACACTAGGACTAATTTTATTTCTAGTGTAATAACCTTCCCATGTAGGATGTATGATTGCCTTTACTGCTACTTTCAATATTACAAAAGATGGCTAATTACAATCTAGATTGATATTAGTCAGCTCCTCTAGGTCCTGAGGCTCCCAGCGGGCGCTCCATGAGGGGAGGCCGGGCTGCCCCAGCCGGACACAGCCGCTTCCAGCCGGATCCAACCACCCAGCGCAGGGCGCGGCCGAGCCCACGGCCGGGGAGGGACACCGCGGGGAAATGTATTCAAGAAGGAATAAAACAGTGTGGGACAGCCAGGGGGATAGGGAGTTGGGTAGAGAGGAGGAGGAGGGTACTGAGAAAGGATAACAGAAGGGACACACGGTCAGAGGAGTAGGAGGGACATTATGGCGGAACAGGCACACCCCAGAGGGACTCCGGCCCGTGGAGGGGACATGCCAGAGCACGGGCAAACTGAGAGAAGGAAGGACTGGCAGAGAGGAGCCACTGTGAACTGACCCCCATCCCCTGTACCACCCATCACCTCCAGTAGAGGGACTGAATGGACCTGCGGCAAGAACAAGGAGAGAGGAGAAAGGACTGGAGGGAAGAAGTGTCATGGTGACCAGCTGTGGGGAGGAGAGGTGCCTGAAGAGGAGCTGAGCGTGGGAGAGGATGAGGGGTGTTTTTTCCCCTTTTTTTATTTTTGCCGTTTTCCCCCATTTTCTTGTTCAGTTATTAAATGTTTATTTTAATTGACATTAAATTCCCCAGGCTGAATCTATTTTGCCCAGGACAGTGCCTGGTAATTGATCTCCCTGTCTTCGTCGCAGTCCATGGGCTTTCTCACTCCAGTCTGTCATCTTCTGTCCCTGGTCCCGCTGGCTCAGGGGAATAAGCATGCAAGTGTGTGTGAGGGCTGGGGCCAGCCGACCATACAAACCCTTTCCCAATGGCTGTTGCTGTGACACCAGGGTCTCTTACACCTTCATCCTGCAGGTGCAGCCTTGTGGACAGAATTTGGCCCAGTTCTGGTGTCAGTGAGAAGTAACACCTCTCAGTGTTCAGAGAAATAACACTTCTCTTGTCAGTGGCACAATGAGGATAAAATCTCTGGTTTGGATAGGCCTGAACTGTGATTCTTCATAGCTGGATGTGAATCGGAACAAGCCCATCTCTGCTGAATTCAGAGCTCCTGAATTTAGCATTGGCCCTACTCTGTGGACAGTCTTTATGGATATAAGTTGTAATTTCCTTTATTGCTTGACTGTGGCAATGTGGAGGAATGTTGCAGGAAGTCTATTGGGTTCCTGTCACTTTTCTCCAACAAAAGTGCCCAGCACAGCTTTCCAGGCTACATTGTGTATGTAAATATCAGTATATATTGCCTCTTAGGACTGACAGTTCTGATTTGTGTATCTGAGATATTAAATCCCTTGGAAGGGATCTACAACTACCGGAAAGGAGGTTGTAGCCAAGTGGGGGTTGGCCTTTTCTCCCAGGGAACCAGTGATAGGACCAGGGGACACAGTCTTAAACTGTGCCAGGGGAGGTTTAAGTTGGACATTAGGAAGAATTTCTTCATGGAAAGGGTGATTAGACATTGAAATTGGGCTGCCCAGAGAGGTTGTTGGAGTCACCGTCCCTGGAAATGTTTAAGAAAAGACTGGACATGGCACTTAGTGCCATGGTCTACTTGACAAAGTGGTGTTCAGTCACAGGTTGGACTTGGTGATCTCAGAGGTCTTTTCCAACCTAATTGATTCCGTGAGGCTGTGAAGACCAGCTAAGAGGAAAACTAATTCGTAGCTATGCTACAATTATGATGTCTTCTAGCTTTGTTTGGACTAAATGTTGTAAAATTCTCATCTCATTATATACCAGAGTAACTATTTTTTTAGGTTGAATATACTGTATGTAATCATCTCCAAGAAACTGGGAGGGTTTTTGAAAGCATTGTGCCATCATTTGGAAGAGGTTCAAACCAGTATATGGGTACACTGATGTTTAATCTTTGCATTTTGACAGCAAACCATCTCAGGCTTTTAGTTGAAACTGAAGCTATTATTTTGGATTCCTCCTTCAGATTTGCTGATACTGTGATGTTTTGGTCCTTGGTACATACTTGATATGCTTAACTTTAATTCTGCTCTGAAGTACTTCAAGAGATAAAACTATGGTAATAAACACAACCCATGTTTAAATTTTGCATTTATAGAATCCAATATTAATGAAGAATTTTCTGGGTAGATACTTGTCTCAAAGAAGATTTCCGAAGTGAGGCTGTTTTTCTGCTAAAGCAGTTATCCTTGCTTTTCCAGTCAGTGCAAGAATTTATCTGAGGCTTTTCCGGGCGGCAGGGAAGCAGTACGCCTGATGGCAGCCTGTGAGGCGCTTTTCCCACTAGATGGCAGAAGATACTTTGGACCAGAATGTTTAACAATTTGAACAACATAAAGAATTACTGGACTTATATACTATGTTTTGCCCACAAGTACAGGGATTTTATTTATTAAAAGTTTATCTGGTCATACATTATCCAGATTCCTTTGAGTATACAGCCCCACTCTCTTTCTACAAATAAAGTAAGTAATAAGTAAATTAGTAAGTAAAAAAGTAAGTAAATAAATAAATTTAAATTGCAAAGGTTTGATTGCAGAAATCTCTTGTTACTTATGTGGCATTGAAATCAGACATGCTTATAGAAATTCCTGTATAGAGAAATCTATCTAAAATAAGCTGAAAACAAACGGATGCAAATACTATTTTTACAATGTTTCCATTATGTATGTACCATGTTCTGAGACTGTACCTATAATATAATATTTTTATTTTACGTGGTTTTTATTGGGTAGCATATTGAGTTGATAAGCTTTTTACCTTGTAATAGTTTTCACTAACTTATGCATGGATATTCAGTTTAACGTGGTTTAGGTACAGCACTGTGACAAGAGAGGAGTTCTTGTTTTGCCAGCTCTTCCTAGAGCATTTGCAGCTCCAGCAGCTGGAATCTTCATTGCATAATGCAGCAAATGTGCACTGCACATATACGTAGATACAGAAATCTCCCTCTCTCTTGCATACATGCATTTATGTAAATATGGATCCATGCTTTGACTTATTTTTCCCTTAGCATTTCTCTCAGCATCAGACAAACTCCACAGTTGATAATGCAATTTTTTACTGTGAGTGTTTTTCTTACAAGTTTGGCTTCAATATTGTCTGCAGGCTGGAAATATTGAAAAACCCAGCTACCCCAGGCTGAAGGTGATAGAATGTTTTCTGAGAAGGTCAGTGGAAAGCAAAAGGGTGTCAAAGACCTTACCTCCAGCTAAACTTATTTTATTGTTTTATATCCATGGAACAGATGGACTGCTGAGTGTCAGTAAAAAGTTTCCAAACAGAAAAATACTAGGATGTCAGTTTGCTTTAATTAACTGATAGTTAGTTAACTTGTCCCTGTGACTTAAAAAATATCCTAGATATTATGTAAATTATTTATTATTGAGACTAGTTGAATGCTTTTAATGTTGCCAGTTCTAACCCCCATTTTTCATCTCCTTATGTTTTCCTAAACTGTAACACTTTTTCAAGGTACTATTTTGTATCCTGGCTGTGCCTTGGGCCGAAATTTTTGAAAATTTTTGTCTGAGAAGGTTCAGTCATTTCTAATAACGTCTAGGGAAGGTGAATTATTTGTTCCATGTTTTTTAAAAATAAAATCTGGGATCTTTTCTTTGAATGAGTCTTGCTGTCTGGTGCTCTGGAGTAAGGGATCTGAAATTCTAGTGAAGAGGAATTAGTAAGGAAAGGCATTTTGGAGTCAGAATGTAGTCTTCGCTAATCCTGAGAAAGTCTGTTACAGGCCTCTGCAAAACCTTTCTTGCACATAGGTTGTATAATCTCCGTGGTTTTTCTGGGTGAATGTGTCCAGGAAACATATTTACGCATCCCAGGTCTGGCAGGGAGGGGGTACAGCACCCCCACAGCAGGAGTGAGCACACTGCCCTCTGTTCATGGGACAGTGGCCAGAGAGAGGAAAGGATCAGGCCAGATTCATCACTCCCCATTTCATGCATCTCTGTCAGCCACTGCGTGCTGCTCCCTGCATAGGCTTTCTTAGTCACAATACATGGTCTGTCTTTTCAAGTCTGCTGCCAGTGGGTGGGGTAACCCTGCTCAGATGTATATATTTCTAATCTGGATGAATCTGATCTGATGACTCCAGTGAGAGAACTGGATATGCAGTTCTGCAAAAGGAAAATTGGGCTGATTGAGCATAAAAGAATGCATGTTCTCAGCATGAACTGGTTTCAGGTACAATGTTTTGCTTGACAAAGAAGACATCCTGACAGTACCTGAAGGCACCTCAGTACTTTTGGCATCAGGCAGAGCCCCCAGAGTAGCTCCTGCAGTTTAGTGACAATCCTCTTCTCTGGTTTCTGAGAAGGGCAGTCTGCTTGGAGTATGCTGGTCCATCGTTCCTTAAGAACTCCTAAACTACCACATATCTTTAAGAATGGAAAATCTCTTACTCTGTTAAAATAAAGGTTTAAAGATTCATTTAAATGAAAGGAAACAGTTGCTAAAGGGCAAGACAGTGATATGCTGCTGGAATTAAACTATGCTGTTTTCTCTCTAGCTTGTTTTGAGTCTCCTTAGAAGGAGACTGTGTTCTTGCAAGAACTGTCTCATGCAGAATGATGTCAGCACCCTCCCACTACCCTGAATTTCTAAATTCTTGCATTGCACATGAAATAGCAAAACACAAACAATTTTTTGAAGCATGCCCTTCCCCCTATTGTGTAGTTTGAGGATGTCCATTGTATTACTTTTAACTACTGAAATGATATGCTGATACAAGCAAATTATTTTGTAACTTGTTGGAAATTGCCATTTATTTTGGATTTTGGTCTTATGCTGTTGTTTCTTAATCCTTTTATCAGGCAGAAAACATAAACATTGTCAAACTTGTTTCCCTTAACTCATGCCTCTTGTAGAAACGTTGTGCTGCCAACTGTATTTCTTAAGTGAGCTCAACCTTGCTTTCTCTGCTACCATTTTCAGATTTACTATTTCACAAATCATGCATCTCAAGAAACAATTATTGTATAGATATCTTAACAGCACTGTAGACCTCAACACCTCATTGAGACCAATTAGGCTAAATAAACATATTTTATTCCTAGGTTGGAAGAAGATTCTCTGGATAGTATAATGCTATTTCTCTCTACATTGCTTTAGGGAACTTTTTCAGTGAGGTCTGTCACACAGAATGGTATCCATGTCTAGAAATAACCTTTCTTGTGTATGAGAAAATGTTTTAATATATATAAATAATTTTGTTGAAAAGATTGCCTAGGTTTTTTTTTTTTTTTTTTGGGTTTTTTTTTTTTTTTTTTTTTTTTTTTTTTTTTTTTTTTTTTTTTTTTCCCTGGTTTTCTATTTGTAAACATAAAACAGAGGGCAAGTGTTCAACCAGGGGAAATTCCTTCTGTGGAATAACATTTCCAACTGATCGGGTATCCATTACAGTTCTGGGCAGGTTAGCAGACAGTAATGCTACTTTGGGGTTGTGGTTCTAAGCAGATTTTAATGCTCTTGCTGATACCATATAAATATTCCAGAAATACTTACACTTAAAACAAGTTAAAAAATCAACTGTGTCACTTGGGGGTATATTTGGGTCTATATTCCCTTTGTTGTTTCTGTAAAAGATAACACAGCACTACTTTAAATATACGTTTCCTGTCTCCCATAAAAATCTTGGCTCTTAGTTTGCTTTCATGTTAGCAGAAGAGATTAGTTCCAAACAACATTAAGAATCAAAGAAACTCAGCAAATGGAGGTGCCTTGAAATATCTGTCAAATAAATCCAGTATAATGGGTTGTTTGGTCTTGATAGCGAAACAAAACAAACAAAAACAACATCCCATGTCTGCTAAAATTTCAGTATGGTGCTGGAATGGAGGTCAGAGCTTCCTCAATATGAAAAGGAATCTTGTTACGGGGATAAGTAATCAACCACCTGGGAGAATATAAAACTAAAATGAGAGGTGTCCACAGAGACACAGCAGTGCTGCCAAGTTCAAGATTTAAATCCAAATAAAATATTACAGTAGTCTCAGGTGATAGCATCCATAGAAGTTTGGACCTCATTAGGGGAATTGAAAAGCTTAGAGCTGTTTCCAGTAATAACACTCAATTTAGTTGGCTAAATTAAAGCCAAACTAATCTCCTTTCCATGAAGTGTTTGAGCAAGTTGTAGAAAACTGCCCCATCAGTTTTCTTGTAGGAGAAAGAAGTCTCATATAAATAGTGCTGTAAGACTGAAAAACTCTTTGCAGCAACCTAGCAATTCCCATTTACACTTTGGTGTGGTCCTATCTCTTCACCTATTAAACAAATCTAGAGACCTTGCTGTTTCATCCTTCATCAGATTTTATAAAATGAAGCTTCTGGGGAGTGTTGGGGTTCACAAGTGTCAGCTTTCATAAAGAAAGTGGTGAGTTCACGATTCCAACAGAAGCTGGTGGAATTTGGTTTGAAGGAACTGAAGTAGAGTTTTCCTATTCATGTGGCATCCTCGGTGTTTTTTCATTTAGACCTCAACCACTTATAAAGATTCTTAGGAAACATTTAACTAGCCAGAGTTAAAGTGAAGAGATGACTTTAAAGGAACTGTTGAAGTAAGGAGCAAAACATGTTTGATGCATTAGAAATCAGAATTAAACTGAAAAATCAACCAAACTAAGGAAAAAGCTGTACTTCTTCATAATTCAAGGAATAGCAATTACAGAAAATGACTCTGTACATACAGTGTATGTGAATATCTGTCAGCAAGGCCTTTTCTATGAACCATAATGACAACGTGACAGTAACATTATAAATTTAAAATGTGTATTGGTGATTACACCTAATCAGTCAGTCTTGGTCTACCCCGCCTTAAACAGTGCTGTTGCCTCTCACCTTTTGCATTTTTCCATTTTTCCATGACACTTCGGAGTCAAGTGTCAGTGGTACAGCAAATTTGGTTTTCCCATTTTCCTTGGCATTTTTGAATATATATAACAGTCAGAGTGAATAAATTGTCTGTGTTTAGATATACCAGATATTTTACTCTGACTAAAATTAGGACACTACCGCAAATGCTGGAGTGATATCATCATAATAATTAGTTGTGGACACCATGAAGGCAAAATTACCTTGTTTTGTATACAAAGTTTTAGTAAATGTGTATAAATAACTCTTGAAACATATGACATATCTGTTGTCATTTTTTGTTGCTTACTGTGTTCTACAACTTATCCTGGATCCAATAAAGTGCTTAAGGGGAATTGGCCTCTGTGAATTTTTGCATATGTTTAAAGGTTAGCATATGCTGGAGGGCTTTGCTGAGCTGGACATCTTGGTTGTGTCTTATGATTTATCATGCTTTTATTATGCTGTCTAAGTTTCTCATGCTTGTCACCTTTGCTTTCACAGCTTAGATAATTTCCTACTTTAAAAATTCACTTTGCTCTTCTTAAGTAGACAAAAATGTCACTTTTCAAAGCAAAAAGCATCCCATGAAAGCTGTGTGCAGCAGGGATGAGAAACAAAAGATGAGAAGATCAGTGAGAACTGTTGAGTCAACAGGACTGAAATCAAGAAACTGCTTTCCTATCTTCTGAGATAAGGAGGCATTTTACTAAAATCTCTTGATCCTTCAATGTGCTGCCACCATCATGTCAAAAACTCTTCAGTGTGGTCCATTCAAAGCTTTTTGTATGGCTTTGAAAATATGCTATATGTGTTCAGGGATGAGGCTAGAGTAACAGAAGCCTACAGAAATGAAGACATCACACCACTAATGCATCCAGATGCCCACAGTATTCTTCTCAGGCATGTTATAGTTACTTTTCATAGGAGAAATAGAAGATTACATGAATGGGTGCTTGAGACTGACCTATTCAAGTCACTGTTGCTCTGCATTTGTCTACAGTTTAGATAGACTATGCTGTTGATGAGGGCAAAGCTGTTGACTTTAACTTGCAAAACTTCAGCTTGACATAAGTCTTGCAGGTATGGTCATGTAGTCACTGGACATACCAGTGATTTCTGAAAAAAACAAGTTTCTGCTTCAATCATAGATGGGAAAAAGAACATAGGAATGTGCTGTGTGGGTTAGACTTAGCAGCCTAGGGTGCGACAAGAGCAGAAAGGCTCGTTCCTGGGCCATGAATGTTTCTTTGCAGGCTAACCCAGGCAGACCATGACCAGGACACTGCTAGTAGTACCCCAAGTAACCTACACATGTGTCTAAAATCTATGATTATAAGTGCCTTAATAACTTGAACAGTTATAGAGAAGAAATTAATTAACAGCCTCATTTAAAAAATAAAATAACAAAGAACAATGCCAGAAAGTTCAAAGGTTAAGCTGATATTCCATTAAAATATACTCTGAGTTTTGCTTTTCAAAATAGCTTGTGTTAATCTATGTTACACAACACAGCCTTAAAGGCACAACGATGTTGTGTTGTTGATTCAGTGGGATGTTGTTTAGTTACAAAGAATTTCCATGACTTTTTCAGTTCCCTTATTAAAGTCTATTTTTGCCCTTTTCTAAGTCTGCTGGTACACAAATTGAGGTACCATGAGGTAATTAAATAAATTTATTTTTAGGACACAATTGTTCCAAAGACTCATTCTAGATAAAAAATATTAAAATTAAGCTGTACCTACTTAAAAGCTACCCTACAAAAAGCCCAAGATAGCACTTCTAGTTGAGACAAAATTTAATGGAAGCTGTGCTGTTGAAAGGAATGCACACTTGGACCCCAAATAATCATGAAATTATAATGTGATTTCATTTTATTCCTGAAATTGCTAGTCAAAGGAATTAGATTACAGGTATGAATCATGTGCCTATGGAATACAGCACATAATGAAACTAACTTCTCATTTATGTTTTATTCCTATTGTATACAGAGTCTAGAATGTTTTGGATTTTTTTTTAATAACCATGTATAGCTCTCTTAAACTGTGTGAGTCTCTTTGGAATATAAGCCTGTTTATTTTATTGTGCTCTGTTTAGTTATTCTAAAAAAGAGTTACAGACACATAATTGTAGCCATCTGTTGTGTTTTAAGTCCAATCTAGCCCAAAAGTCAAAAAAGTCATGGCAACAACTTATAAAAACAAAGGCAATAATATGAACTCACTATGGTTACTGGTGAACCTTTATTTCTGCCTTCAAATGAAGTAAGTTTCCTCAGAGAATTATTTTAATGTTTGATTTATTTCTTTATTAAATATGCCCACAGTATGACCAGCTTCTCTATCAAGATTGTCATATAGCTGTCTCCTTGATTATAAATCTGTGTTTCTCCAAAAACATGAGTTCTCTTATGATAAAAAATGAAGCTCTAAGTGAAACCCCAGTGCTTGCCATATATTACTTTAGCATAAACCAGCAAGCAGGATTAAGATTGCTTAAGAAAATTTATTAGTGGCGATGAATAATATTTATCATATAATATATTTAACCCATACCCTGACAGATTTAAAATTCATTATTTATACATTTTAGATATTTGATGTATTAGGTTTAATAATTCACTGAGATATTTAGTAAATAGTTTCCGCAATTAACTTAATCAAAATGTCAGCAACTTTTATGAGACACTGTTAATTTTCAGTATTATTCTGTCTTCTGGACATATGGAGTTTGTAAGTGTATCACATTTTTTAAGCAAGGAGCAATGCATTGGTACTTCCACAGTGATATATAAATGGCATGCGTGTGTTGAAAATGACCTCTACATGTATTGGATAAAGACAGATAGATGCCTTCTACTACTGCAGATTATCGACATGGTATATTTCATCAATTCTCTTTTTCTGTGTATTTATGGAAAAATCCTATCATAGAAATCCATGCACAACTATCTTTACTGAATCATTCACACACCTAGCTCCTGTTAAACAGAAAAACTGGAGTGTTGGGGGAACAGTGCTGTCCTCTGAGGAGAATTACAGACTACAGAATTCTACTGGCTTGTAATTTCTTGAGAAGGAATGAGGATGCCCGAGGAATGAAGTGCATCCTGGCTAGACCCATTCCTCTCTTTTGACTGCGAAGAGCCTAGCCTTATGCTTGCCATTAGGCAGGATGGATATAAGTCCCAGACACCTCCAGAGAGATGGTGGCCCAATGACAAATCGCTCTCTGTCCTACAAAGTTCCCTAATAATCACCAACAGGGAACTAGGTTGTTTCTGTCAAACCAAATTGGGCACTGGAACGGTGAAGCTAAGATGAAAAATAACAGAGATCAGTTTCCAGTTGTTCAAGCCACCTTAAGGGAAATAAGGGGAGATGTAAGCAATGGACAATTTGTAGACTGTTTTATTCAGGTAGTAATAATCTAAATAAAATGGCAGGTAGTTCGCACTGCTGTAGATTGGAGGTGATATAAGAAGCATAAATGATACTGTCTGTGCAAATTTTACTCACAAATATAAATGTCATGTAAAAGTGAACTGTTATGTTTTAACTTCTCATGTATTTAGTTAATTGTGTGTGGATATCTGTGCTTTTATTCTTGATTCTTTTGTTAAATATGCCTAGTGAGCATGGGAGTGAACCATTCCCGTTGGTATCAGCCTTATGCCACCATTAAATGTGATGGTGGAGACCTGCTAATTTTTTTTTTTCAAAGGTGTACAAAAATACTGGTTTGTAACCTAAAGGTGCCATATTTGAAGCATGATGGTAACCACAAAGCTTTGGTTCATAACATCAACTCTGATTTTCGTTTTTTCCTTAGAAACTTACACTGAACAATTTCTGTGTAATTTCTTGAGCTACAATGAAGAAATTTCTATAAAATGTAATCTTATTCAGGTGTCCTTGGAATCCCTCCCCTTTTTTTGCTCTCCCTACTTCTACTGTTAACAGACTTTTGGTTCTCTCCTATTCTAAGTATTTTCCAAATCATTATCATTAACTCTTGTTTGTCTATGCGTTTGTTCATCTCTGTCTGTAGCCACTGTCTTCCAAGTCTTAATGACTGAAATTTTCTGGTTTGATGCATTTATTTTATTACCTTTTATCAAATAGCACAGTAATTAAAAATAATATCATTTTAAGTCATCCATACAAGGCATTCATTTCTTTACTACTTTATCATATAAATGTTTGTCTGACTTCGAATATTATTTCATTACAAATAAATCAACGGGTAAAAGTAGGCCATGCCCATGGTTCAGGAATTGAAAGGGTCATGTGGCTGTGGAAAAGACTGGAATCTGATGAGTAGCACTATCAGTAGCCTCACTCAGACATCACCCACAGACAGCTGGGGCTACCTGCAAGAGGTCCTGATTTTACGGATATTGTGTCATCTACCACAGGTAAGAGAAATAATTTTAGGAAAAGCAAAGACCTTAGGACATTTTCAGCATTCAGCCCATGAAACTGAAATACTGATGACACCAACTTAAATGCAAGTGGAATGGTTTGGGATGACTTAAAATGAGGTTATTTCTTTAAAAAATTAGTACTCCTGAAGACCAGAGGCTTAAGATTCAAATCAGAGATCTCATCTGTTAAGCAGGTGGTTGTACAAAACCATTTGAAAAGTATTAGTAGGATTAAAATATCGCAGTTGTGTGTTGCAGTGGTTGGAATGTCAGTTTGCTCTAAACCTCTCTCTCCCATTTCATCTCTTTCCGTCTCTGGTTAATATTAATCCAAGCTTATGGTGCAAACATTCTGGGTGTGATGGAACAAGGCATAAAAGCATGTTCATAATTTGGAGTATTTGAGTTATCCTTTCCACTGATAAGCATATGATTGAGTGCTCTGCTGGAATGGGTCCAGAGTACATTTTGCTGCTGATTAGAAAGAGTTTGCGCATGTGCTGTAACACACACCTTTATATCCAACAGCACCCCTGCAAAGGATGGAGTTGGTGCATTGTGAACAGGATTGTTATTGAATTAAACAGCCAGACAGTGTTCATATTATCCTTCAGTACTGCACAGAAAAAACAAACAAACAAAAGGTAAGAATCATGATCTGTGAGTGAGTAAAGACAACAGGCCCATTTCCACAGTTCAAATGAAGGGAAATCTCTCACTGACTTAATTAGGTGCACTGCCTGACTAAAGCCTGCATGATTTGGCCAACATTTCCTATCATTCCAATGTTATGACAGAAGTTGCCAGAACAATTCCAGCTGAGAAGGAGTCATGTTCCACACTGCATTCAGAGAACAAATGGAAGATGACTGCAGAACCTGAAAACAGATTCACAACTGATAATGATAGCACATAATCCTGTTGCTCAGCTCCTGTTGAACTCTCAGGTTTAATGACCCTTCTATTTACACATGACATGAGATAGAAAAGGTTTCCTGTCAGGTAAACAAAATGAAACTTTTGCTCTTAGCTCTTGTACATTTTGTATAGGAAACTCTGTTTTGACAAATCCTGTAAAAATAGTATTATATTTCCAATAAAAACCCTTCGTCTTTTATTCTACTTATTATATTTTTCCTGTTTTTGATATCTGGTGGCAGACATTTAGGTTCATCAGTTTCCTATTTGTGTATAATTCCTGGGAGACTGATATCTAATTCTTGTTTTCTAGCAATCATTCCTAATAGTATTTTTAATTATCTCTCTTTTCTTCTTGAGTAGCCTAAATCTTGACAATAACTCAGGTTCACATTGCAAGATGCTTCAAGAGGAAAAGCTGTTGGTTTTCAGGGACTTCTCTGTCTAGCTGTCTTCCTCTTGACTACAGAAGAGACAATTATACTCTATTTGCTTTTTCTCACACACCTCTTTTTCTGTAAGTTTTGTTTCTGAAATACATGCAGTTTTTCAAAAATATTTGTTGCTTTTAAAAGGGCTTATTAACTTCCCTTCTATAGGACAAAATAACGAAGTGCTGCTGTCAAATACATACTCCTAGGAAATGGATTCTACTTGTTTCTACTTTCACCTTTGTAGGCATCCTTTTCTGGGAATTAGAAAAGGTTTCCCCATAAAACATGTGGAATTGATAAACATGACGTCAAGGCAATCAGTCTATTCAGTTTGGATAAAAGAGTCAGATGATGGGGCTGGGTTTTTTTCTTTTTCATTGTCACATCCACCCTGTTTGTTGGTCCCTCTCATTTCCTGCATGATGAAATATTGCTCGAGCTGTATTTGGAGGATCAGATTGAAAAGGTGTTTCAACATATGACCAAGCAGAGAAAAAATTATGGAACTGAACCTACATTAGCACTTACTGCAATAATACTTCATTAGCAGTCCTCAAATCTACTGGCTTTTCTAAAGTCTGGTGGTCATGCCCCACCCCGATTCCTTGCTCTCAGCTCTGTAACACTGCTTGGAAGATGCTGGGTGGCTCTCTCACTGGACAACTTGCCTGGACAAAGTTGCTCCTTTCCTTGTGTAGCATCAGCTGACTGGAACTTGCTTGACATCTCACAACCTTCCCTCTTTCTCATGATTAAAAGCAGGGTGCATGTCATCCAGAAAATGATTCACCAGTACATCAAATAGACTTTCCTTTTCCTAGGGACCTCACTGGACTTTGGCTAGATGTGGGCTTTCTAGGCTCAGACTTCAGCCTTTCCAGTCATCCCACAGATTATTGCTTGCTCATCAGTTCTTCTGACTGAACATTATCACTGAAGTATATTTTCCAGCTTTTTCCCCTCATGCAGTTGAAATCAATGCCACCTAATAAATAGCTGGTGAAGAGTGATATTTAAAATATTTTACTTCTCATGTATAGATATTTGAGAAAGGCCTATGATATAATTTCTGGGTATTTTCTATGAATTTTCTTGCAGTCTGTTTCTTCCTTCACTTACCTTCACTTTGGATTTGTTCTCCAAGGACACAAAATATAAATTTTTTTTTCCCATTTTTACTCATGTGTTTGGCCATAATTATAAGTCTTTGGTAATGTAATACTAATAACTGCTTCAGGATCCAAAAGAAAATCACAAAACAATGCCACTGTTTTCTAGATTTTTTTCCCCCCTCCCATACCATGTAGTGGTGAATTGTATCCTATGCTCTTTTTCCTGTGCTCCACTTGGAAGATCCAAAATCAGCAAAGTCTTGTGGAAGGTCCTCTTGGCAGGAGGCAAACTTCTGTAGGAGGAAGCAGAGAGAGATCTGCTGGTAAGGCTGACTCCTTTGTCTCTTTTCTTAGTCTGCAAGTGTGTTGGAGAAAAGAAAGGAAGTGACATAATTAACTTTGATAATCTCTCTGGTTGGTAGACAGTCCTGGGGGAAAATGACTGAATAGCGTTAGTTAGAAGAGCATTGTTCTGAGGCCAAACAGAGAGAAGGAAAGGGACTGTGAACAATGCTTTTAGCTGAGTCTGCTGTACTCAGTGCCAGTCAGGCATAGAAAAAAAATTAATAATTTGAGAAAAATATTCTATTTGTTTGGAACTGCTTTAATTCGTATGTTGTTTCCAGTTAAAAATGCTAAATGATTCTATGGATCTCATTTGTACATGTGCCTGTTAAACTACAGCATATTAAATTGCACATGCGCTGGTGTGACCTACTTAATTTTGTGCATATCAAGGTCCTTCTCTGTACATCTAATTACCTCCTGTCAAAATTAGACACCCAGTGCTTGTGGACCGGGCATGTACAGAGCTGCTGCCGTTTGTCAGCGTTTGCTGTGGAGGACACACACTCCTGCAAGATGAACAACTGAAAGAAATCAGGAAACAAAGGCGAAGCTGAAAAACTGAGGGAGTATGTTTGTAGCAGCAACTGCTGCAGAGGTAAAGAGCGAGGGTGAGGGCAAGGCAGGTGGGGGAGCGTGGCCAGCAGAGGCCACTGAAGGTCTGAGGTGCTGGCAGCAACCCATGTGGCATTGCCCCACTGCACGGCTGGCTCCCCCCCAACACTGACAAACAGCTGATGTTTCTCAGACCAATATGCTATTTTTTATTTCAGCAATGTACAAGGAGCATGAAACAAGTAGGAAATACGGCTCAGTGCCAGGAATAGAACTTCTCTGTGCCATCTCAGAAGAGAGGCCACGTGGTGGGAGCTGACACAATGCCCTTGCTGGGACAGCGTGGAGACACTCTAAGTGTTTTGGTATCTCTGGGTAACAGGGTCTGTAGTACCTGCCTAGGGCATTAGGAGAGCATTGCCAAAGAACATGCTTTCTTATGGAAGGCCTGCATGGTACAGATTGAGGCAGATAACACAGATACTATAGTATTATACTTCTCAGAGACCTAAACTGTAAACCTTTTCTGGTCACAGATGAGAGGAACAAAAATCTCCATTAAAAAAATATAGAACAACTGAAGTCATCAAAAGACAGTCAATAATGACCTATAAAATGCATGCAATCTTCTAGTCAAAATTCTAAAATGTATTTAAAATATTTAACAAAGAAAGACTACTAGAGGCAAGAGTCTCTTGTAAAAGAGTGTCCTGGCAAGAGGGGCGGCATAACAGTCAATTATTACAAACAAAATCCAGGTTTCTTAATTAAAATACAAAATACTGGCTCTGCTGTGTAGCCTGTAATAAGTTATGTCTTGAGAAGACTGTAATTATGCTGGCGCCTGCTAGTGCTTGCCATAGTTAAGTTTGTCACCATTTCCATTATAAAACCCATTTTTAAGCAATTTATAATGTAGCCATAAAACATGATTTTAGATTGAACTTGGAAAAGAAATTCTTAGACTGAAAAGTGTTGTTTTGTTTTTTGGGTTTTTTTTTTTAATACAAATAATCTGTTTGATCATCTTTATGCTTTTTAGGAGAGCACTAAATAAGCCAGAAGTTTTATGGCTTTGAGGCTCTCTGGCTATTCTGTAGTATAAACATATTTTATTTTTTTCATCTGCATTAACAGGATCAGTCATTGCTTGAAAGCAGAGGGTTTTAGTTCTTTAAAAGTCCATAAATACAGGAAAACAAACTTCACGATTCTATACTAAAATAATGAAGACTGAGTAGCTTTGAATTACAATGAAGAAATGAGAACTTAGTTAACCTTGGGCCTCAGAACGAATCATTGCAAAGTGCTTCTGCCACGAGACTGACCTTCCCTTTCTATCACCCTTACCATGCCAAAGGAGGATCTCAGAGCGAGCAGGCAACAATGTCTCAAAGGTGGAAGCTTTCCTGGCAGGCCATTGCATCTGGTTCTCCTAGCAGTGCTCGCAGGTGCATAAAGAAAATATCCAAAATGCCTGAAGGTCATAGAAAATTCTCATTGATTTGTCCCAGTGTACACTTCATCACCAAAAAGTGATAAAGAGGAGAAAATGAGCACAGAAAATATTGGGCATCTGCTCTGAGAAATCACGGTGAGAAGGTACACCCATGTGCTTGGGCTATGCAGAAGTATTTTTATCATGTGTATCATGCTAATCTAAGATATTCATGAACAAGACTCTGTTTTTTATGATTCAATGCTTGTTTATAGAGAGGCAGATATATTTTTTGATGATTAGTGCTAACAACAGATAGAAAAACCTAGGAAAATATCATTGCGAATCCACTTCCCAAAGGAAAAGACTGTTCTGCAGTCTCAATCGGCATCTGTAGCTGTTTTATAATTTGCGTGGCTTAGCTAGAATTCCTTCAGGAAATACCATTTTTTCCGATTTAAATGTCTAAATGTTAAGGAACAAGAACTGAAAGTAGTAAAGCTAAAAAAAGCAGAAACGAAGAACTGCTTGTGTGTCTCTTACATGTTTAGATTAAAATGCAGTTTCAAATGCAAGGGTTGCAATGTAAATCATGTTCCTCTTGCCTAAGCCTGCTTTACAAGAGGCTTGGATTACTCTATTTAATATCATGCAGGTCATGTTTTCAGATCTCTGGCTACATAAAGGAAAGTTTAGCAACTACAATGATCTTTCAATGTGCAGATTTCAGTGCAAATTTACTGCAGAGTTTAGGTATGTACTTTCTCCAGTATTTCAGTTTTTCTCAACCACCATAACAAATGTCTGAGAGAAAAAAATGGATTTTCTAGACCAGAAGCATGAACTGGTTTTTCATTTTATTCCTTTGCTTTGCCAGTTTATCAAATTCTGGTTTGAACAGACTGCTGTAGTAAATACTGGCAATGGTTACCCATTGTTAATTAAATAAATTTCATCAGCTGTTGCCAATTGTAATAATTTTGCAAGATCAAGGCATTAAAAGCTAGAAGAGAGTATAGTTGAATGAGACAAATCCAGGAAAACGGTATTTTACTTTAAAGACTTTTCTTGATCTGTGTTTTGACCATTGCCACCACAGTGCTACCACATGTTGGCTTATTAAATAGACCCCACACTGGAAACTTCAGATAGTTTCCATGACATATTTACATATCTGCCTGTCTCAATGCTGCTTGGTTGCCACAGTTTTTAGGGTTCTCATGATGATAATTTACTACTGTCTTGGTTTAAAAGACA
>VZTI01001926.1:0-19203 GCA_013397865.1 Struthidea cinerea
AGGGAAGGGAAGGGAAGGGCGATGTCCCCAAAACCGACCCTGTTCGAGGAGGTTCTGAGGAGGATCTGCTGCTCATGGGCTCCCTGTCCCCGTGAGAGAGCCCTGAGGGCGGCACCACCAGGTGCAGGGATTCAGCAGCACCAGGGTGCCCTGGGACAGCTCGGTCCCAGAGGAGTCAGGAAGGGGCAGGGTCGGTGGGATGTTGGTGCTGCAGAAGGACGAGCGTGTCACAGACAGGAAGCACGGTCCTGGTATGGGGCTACCCTTGCTCTGCCCCCCAGCCCTGCACTGCCCTCCTGCCCACCAAAGCATGGCCAGAGAGGGGCTCCAGGGCTTCGCCTGGGACCCAGCTGCAGGGAGCCTGGGTGGGAGCCACAGCCAGGCCAGAGCCAAATCCCCAGCAAAGGGTCAGCGATGAAAGGGGAACCTGTCTGGTGGGACTGCGAGTGGCTCAGGCCGCTGGATGGACGCCGTGAGAAGCAGAGCTATCCTCTGCAGCTGCTCAGCGCTCTGGCACAGAGCCAGGTTTTGGGAGCAAAGCTGGCTGCTGGGGACAGGCCCTGTGCAGGGATGTGCTGGGCTGACTGATGCCACCAGCTACATCCCTGCCAGGGCACTGGAGATGGGTGTTCTGCAGGACCAAGGGCGCCAGGAGAGACAGAAGAGCCTGTGAAGGCTGCAGGGGGAGGAGGCAGCAGCACAGCAGCGCCGAGGGCTGCAGGTGCCAGCCAGGGAACAGGTCCAGTGTGCTGGGTGCTGGCTGTGGGGCAGAGCAGGGTGCTGGGTGCCCAGGCTGGCTCTGGGCTTTGGGCAGAGGAGCTGGGACATGCTGGAGGTGGTGCTGGGTGCAGGATGCTGGTGCTGGGCCGGTGTCCTGATTCCGTGTCTGGGGCGATGCTGCTGAGGGCTGGCACCGCGCTGGTCATCAGCTGCTGGAGTGACCAGCCCAGGGCCAAGGAAAAGGCTGGGGGATTGGGGGGGACAGTGTTCCGGGCTGTTCCCCACGCACCACGTGGAGCCCTGGGAGGTTTCCTGAGTGCTGGGAAGGTCTTTCAGCACAGGGTGATGTTTGATGGTTTCGTGAGGCCAGGAATGGCCACAGCTCTGGGGGCACCAGCATGTGACTCTGCCATCACCTTGGCCAAGGGCTGTGGGACTTGGCTCCCAGCTCTGGGGCTGGGACTGGGAATGCTGACCGGTGCCTGGCCAGCCCTCCCAGAGCCACTGCGATTCCTGTCCCTCCTTTGGCCTCCTCCTTTGGCAAAGGGGATGTTTTTCTTGCTATTCTCAATGCAGCGGAAATTGCCCCAAGCTGATTTGGGACAAGAGCGCCTTCAACTCGCTTGGCCTGTCCAGGCAGGCCTTGGGAACCCTGGGAAGGTGCTGGTGGGTGTGATGGTCCCTGCTGCTCCTCTGCAAGAGCCATCCAGAATAGAGGAAGAGCCTGAAGGACAATCCTGCTGTTCCCACCTTGGCTGGATGGACAGGCAGACATCCAGCTAAACTTCTCCCCTCTGCAGAAAAAAGGGAGCTGGGCAGGGACTGAGGGTCAGGGGACATTTTTCAAAAACCTCTCAGGAGTCACAGAAAAGTGGCTCTAAACCCTGGGATGCAGCCACAGGCTGTGACCTCCCTACAAGCTGTGAAGGAGGGGTTGTGGTCTTAGGTAGCCAGGGGTTTGCCCCAAGCCGGGTAGAGCCAAGCCCCCTGTGATGTCCCTGCAGCAGGGCCCACCTGTTCTGCCTCCTCCCCACCAGGTATCGTCACTGGGAGTTACCACCTTCAGCCTCTGTGCCCTGGGCATCGACAGGTTCCACGCAGCCACCAGCCCCCAGGCCAGCACCCGGCCCATCGAGCAGTGCCAGTCCATCATCGCCAAGCTGGCCGTCATCTGGGTGGGCTCCATGACGCTGTCGGTGCCGGAGATCCTGCTCTGGCAGCTGGCGCAGGACACGTCGCCCGTGTCCGGTGGGGTGACAGAGTTTTGCACCATGAAGCCCTCGTCCAACCTGCCCGAGTCCATCTACTCCCTGGTGCTCACCTACCAGAACGCTCGCATGTGGTGGTACTTCGGCTGCTACTTCTGCCTGCCCGTCCTCTTCACCGTCAGCTGCCAGCTGGTGACGCGGCGCATCCGCGGCACCGAGAAGAAGAGCGAGTGCCGGGGCACCAAGCACGGCCAGTGCGAGAGCCACCTGAACTGCACCATCATCGCGCTGACCATCATCTACGGGCTCTGCACCACCCCCGAGAACGTCTGCAACATCGTGGTGGCCTACATGTCCCCCGACATGTCTAAGCAGACCCTGGATCTGCTCAACCTCATCAACCAGTTCTTCCTGTTCTTCAAGTGCTCGGTGACGCCCGTCCTGCTCCTGTGCCTCTGTCGTCCCCTGGGCCAGGCCTTCATGGACTGCTGCTGCTGCTGCTGTGAGGGCTGCGGCCCCGACACCACCTCCAGCGAGGGCAGCGCCGACAGCAAGCTCAAAACCGAGATGTCCTCCTCCATCTTCTTCGACAAGCCCCGGGAGACTCCCCCACCCCTCCTGGCCCTGGGCACCCCATGCTAAGTGCCACTGGGGAGCTGTAGCGATCGTTTCACCACCTCCTCCCAAGACCAAACGTTGTTTTGCCATTAGTACTCGTGTCTGGATGTGGAGCAAGCAGAAGAGACAGCTCAGGGGGCTGCGCCGTGGGCTTCAAACCCAGCACTGGGCAGGTGGGGCTTGAAATCCCGGTCCCCGTGGCTACACTGGTGACCCTCTTGCCTCTGCCCAAAGGTCAGCGAGGACAGCAGCACCCTCCTGTCCCGGCTGCCTGGCCGGGCTCCGTGGGGCTGCTGCTCTGGAGATGGTGTTGTGCCGGGAAGGTCTTACCTGAAACCACAGAGGCTGGCCGTGATGGCTCACAGAGGACACAGCAAACACAAACTGCCCTCCGCCTGCCCCCTGCCCTCCTGCCAGCCCCTCCACAAGAGGAGAAGGTCCAACTGGCCGTATCCCACGGGTCCAAGCCGTGCCCTGTATGAGCTCAATAAACCAGTAACCTAGAGCACGTCGTGCTTGCAGCCGCCGGCACTGCTGGGCTGAGCCCTGGGAGCTCCTTGGATGGCTCTTCCCTAACCCTGGGGGCTCTGGGGTGGGCATGGGCAGCTGGGGGGCAGGGAAGCAGCTGTGCCAGGGTGGGCAGCGGCGAGGGGAGATGGGGAAAGCCCCCCAGCCCCTTTGCTCCCTCCCTCTGGGGTGATGCTGAGCAGTGCCTGTGAGAGGATGCCCTCTGAAGCGTTGGGCTTGGGGTGATTTGTAGGACTTGAGCTGGTCTCAGTAAAGCCCAGCCAGCCCAGCACCGGGCCGAGGTGCCCCACAGCCTGCTGGTTCCTCACGTGCACTGTGCACGACCAAGGTGCTACTGCTGCCCAGTGCTGGGGGAAGATGTGGGACCACCACCCCAGCACCCCTCGGGGAGCCTCGGGGTGAGCACACCTCACCCAAACTGCCTCCCCCCAGGGCTCCTGGCCTTCATCCCCCTGCCCACTGAAGGGACAGGAGTGTCCCAGGAGGATGGTTTCAGGGCTTCAGGGTTTCCAACCCCACACCCACCCCCTGGCCATGGCCCCTGCACGGGGCAGGGCGGGTCAAGGAGCAGGCGGGAGGGATCTGCCCGAGGGCAGCCTGGCCGTGGCAGCCCATCCACCGGAGCTGTTAGAGCTCCTTGTCCCAGCTGCTGGCAGCCGCCCCAGCCCCCGAGATGCCGGGGCGAGGGAGACGGTTGCCACGGGCAGTGAAAGCGAGGGGCTCACTGCGGGCTTTGTGCGCAACACCCACCGGGCTCCGCGCGGGCTTTGCTTTCGCAGACCCGTTTCCAGGGAAACAAAAGCCCCAGTTTTCTTTTCGAGAGCACAAAACTGGGTTTTTCCTTTCATCCTCCTCCCCCCACCCCGTGCTGGGCCCCAAGGTTTGGGAGAAGAGGGGTCTCATCTCGGCACGGGGATGCAGGGGGGCTCAGAGTGCGGGCCGTACCTCCAGTGCCCCGTGTGCCCACGGGGCGAGCGGGGTCCCGGGGAGGGGCTGGCGGCCGTGGCGGTGGTGGGGGAGGGCACCTCCCAAGCGCCTGGTCCACATCGCTCCGTGCTGAGCCCGGGCCAAGGGCGAACAAAGCCGGGCTTGTGCTGCGGCCCCGCGGGGCTGCACGCGTGGGGAGGGGAGCGGGCCGGGCCGGGGGTGCGGGCAGCACCGGCACCATGGGCTGCGGCAGCACATGGCCCCACAGCAGGCACGGCACCCCAGGGCTGCGCCCGACCCCGGCCCTGCCCCCATCCTGCTGCCCGGGCACGGGGCCGCCCCCGGGGCACGGGGCAGCAATGGGCACACGCTCCCGAGGACACGGGGCCACCTCCAAAGGACACGGGGCAGGGGGACCCCGGCAGCAGTGGGCACAGCCCCCAGGAGGGAGCAGGGACAGGAGCACTGCAGCCCCCCCAAACCCAGCACGGTTCTGCAGCAGTTCTGGGATGCGACGGGGGCAGAGGAAGGTCCAGCAGCAGGGATGACCACAGATAAGAGTGTCCGAGCCGGCCTTGGCACCCAGGCTAAGGAAACAAAGCAACTGCAGCCGTCAGAGGTGCTTCCAGCGCCTCTTGGGTGAGCGTGACCGCACAGATGCCCAGTGGCACCCAGGGGACAGGGACCCCCCTCCCAGGCAGGGCCCCGAAGGATGGCAGGAAACGATGGGAAGAAACGTGACTGCAACCACACCCGCAACGCAAAATTGTTAATTTATTGTTAGGAGGCAAAAAAATTGTACAGTTACAAGAATCATTTCCCAACAGAGGTCAAATCCGAGTCAAAATATCTCTTACAAAAAAAAAGGGGGGGTGGGGGGTGACAACACTTTACAAGTCATTAAATTAAAAAAAAAAAAAAAAAAACAAAAAGAAACCTCTCTTTGTGCAATTCTGCAAAAACAAGAACAGAAGATAAATCCCTGGCCTGACGCCCTGGAGCCGAGTGGGAAGAGGCTGAGAGGGGCCTTGCAGCCCCCCAGCCATCCCCACCCTACGCCCCAGCCCTGCGCTGGGACCGGCAGCTGCCTCCCCCTGCACACGCACCCTCCAGTGCCAGCCCGGTCCCCGCAAACTGGCCCCAAACAGCCTGGCCAGGCCCCCAGGCTGCACCTGCAGAGCCCCAGCCAGTGGCACAGACATGGCACAGCCTTTCTCACCCCACGGAACCTCCACAGTCCTCCACCCTCTGCAGACACAGACCTGACCGTCGTCCCCACAAGCCCTGCTGCCCCCTGCCCCATGGCTCCCGTGTGTCCCAGCCAGGGCAGCAGGGCAGGGGGTGGCATGGGGAGCAGGGCATGGGGAGCAGGGCATGGGGAGCAGGGCATGGGGAGCAGGCACAGGGCACACTCCCCAGGTCTGGCAAGCAGCACTGACGGTGCACAGATGCTCTGAGTGCCTCCATGTGTCCCTCCCTCTCTGGCATCCCAAGGGATGTCCCTGGCCAGGGCAGAGCCAGCCGCCCCAGCCGGGCACAGGCGATGCCACTTGGCATGTGGGGAGCCAGCACGGCTGTCCTGAGAGGCTACACGGGGTTGAGCCAGCCCCAGGACAGGGGGGAGGCAGGTGCCAGCCCCCCGCTCCCCCAGGGGCTGCTGGCATTGCTGGGCCCCCAGCACTGGCACCAGTGCCCCAGATCCTCCCCCCTGAGCAGCCAGGCTGGGCAGTGGGCAGCAGAGCAGGGGCCATGTGGGGCAGGGGCACAAGTGGCCCTGGGCCCCCAAGAGGGGCTGGGGAAGTGGAGGCAATAGGGGGAGGCTGATGGCAGTGGCTTGTGACCAATCCCTGTCCCCTGGAGGGGCGAGGAGCCTGCGGGTGGCAATGACACGCCCTCCCCCCACCGAAGCCCGGGGCAGGCAGGGCAAGGTGGGCACCCCCAACACCCCCGGGGTGGTCTCTGCCTGGAGGCAGCAGCAGGACACCCAGAGAAGGGCAGAGGGAGCCCCAGGGGACACGCCTGCAGCTGGCACAGCCCCATGCCCAAGGGCTGCCTTCTGCCACCACCCTCCTCCTCCTCCCAGCGCTGACCCTTGGCTGGCCTTGGGGAGCCCCAGCATTCCTACCACTCACAGGGCCCAGTTCAATAACAGCACTATCCTTTAAATTAAAAAATTAAAATATATATACATATATATATACTGTATACACAGACAACAACAGAACAGTGCCAAAATGGAGGGAGAGAGAGAGGGGAGGAGAGGACGGGGGGAGAGGAGGGCAGTCGGACATCTTCTTTACAATAAAAACAAGGATTCTGCCCCAATGTGAGCAGAGTCTGGGGTCCCCTAAAAATACCCATCTAGAGAGAGAGCTGGAGGGACAGAGCAGGAGAGAGGGGCGTGGGCTTGTAAATGGCATCTTCCCAGTCCGAGCCAGGCCCGCGGGACCTCAGCTTCGCCTGGACTTCGAGTGCTGGATAAGCCACTGTAGGGTGATGTCTGCAGAGGCAAGGGGACACTTACAGCCTCTGCCTCTGGCTGTCACCTCCTCCCGTACCTGGGCAAGCACGTGGGCATGGGCTGCCCCCCACGCCCCCCGTGACCCCAGCCCACGGCACTCACCGATGTTGTCCTTTTCTTTGCAGGAGATGGAATAGCAACAGATCTCTCGGTCCTGGATGGCGGAGAGGTTCCTGTGGGAAAGGAGCAAGTGCTGGCTGCAGACTCTGAGCTGTGGGGGGTGGCCATGGGAGACACCTCTGGGCAGCCCTTGAAGGGTCCCTTTAGACCCAGTCTCTGAGACGGAGCCCACTGAAGGGGCAGCAGCTCCCCAGCTCCAGGAGCTGCACGTGGGTCAGGGGAGGGCACCATCGCTCCATGCCTGAGGGCCAGGGGTGGTCTGGGGGGGGCTATGTGACAGGGCAGGACAGACCCCATCCCACGGAGACCCTGGCCACCAAATCCCATAGGTCCCCCCCAGCCCTGCAGCCAGACGGGGCAGGGAGGCTTTGGGAGCTGCACAGGTGCCCCTGGCCAGGGGTGCTCGGAGGGGTGGCTGAAGGGGAGGAAATGCTGTGAGCCAGTGCAGCATCGCAGACCCCCAGTGTGGAGGAGCCCAGAGCCAGTGCCCAGTGCGGTATCTGGGGGAGACGAGCTCCAGCAGCCGGTGCCACGCTGGGGCCGGGCCCCCACGCCACCATGTGGCACGTGGCACCCAGCCCTGGCACCGGCGGTTCCAGCTCCTCTCCGTCTCCGCAAGGCGTCACCTCGGACATCCCCAGCCACCCGTCTCTGCCAGCCCTCCCCAGGCACCACAGCGCCAGCCCAGATGGGTGATGGTGCTGGCGGGGACACGGCACAACGGGGAGGGGTCACACTGTGTCACACTGGCACACTTACATCTTCTCAATGAGCTCCTTCTCATCCAAGGCACCGGGCAGGTCCCGCTTGTTCCCCAGGACGAGGACCTGCAGGGCAGGACAGGGGACACCTGAAGCGCTCAGCCACCAGACCAGGCAGGAAGCAGAGCCTGCTTGTGACACAGAACAGCCCTGGCTACCCCACTAGGATGTCCCAGGCAGAGAAACCCCCTTCAGCAGCACTCAGGAGGCAGGGCACTTCAATTAACTGCCTTAATTAGCCTGTACTCAGCATCTCCTGTGCACTCTCTACTCCCAGTGCGGAGGTGGCCCCACAGCACATCCTCTCTCAAGGGTACCAGCATCTGCTGTGCCATCCAGGACATTCTCCCAGGAGCCTCCCACTGTCTCTGAGCAAAGAGTCAAGTGAAATGGCCAACCCTGACGTCACCCAGCAGCAGCAAGCTGTGGATGCCGGGCAGAACCCACTCTGCAGGCAGCCAGCCCAAACCAGGATCAGCAGCTTGTGCCATCGCTGATCTCTCCTTCAAGGCTCTCCACAGCCACAAAAGCATTCTCAGATTGTGTAAGGAAAATAACCACCCAGCAGGACTGGTCTGTCCCTCCGGAGCAGCCATGTGACTGTCACCTGATGGGGCGGTGCTGAGGCTGTGGCTGCCCGGACTGCGCCGGGGCTCTGCAGCAGCACGGGATGCAGCATCCCCTGCTTCAGTCTGGAGGCTTGTTCTCAGAAGAGAGCCTTCAGAGGCCTGCAACTGCAGCGTGGTGTGTCAGGAGCTTAATTTAGCTTGCAGCGGACATTTGGGATCCCTGGCAAGATCTTCAATTAGCTCCTTTCAAAGGATGCCAATTTGGGCTGGTTGGTGCACATCCCACCTGACAGGTACAGTGTCCCACCTCCTGCACGTGTCACAGTCCAGCAGCTCCTCTCCCAGGAGAGGGGACCTTCCTGTCACACCATAAATCAGGTGCAAATCCATGTGAGAGGACAGATTTCACCCAGGGGGCCTGATCCGTGCCCTAAAGCTCCCTCTCTGTTGCTTGGCCCAGTTCTGACCCAGAAAGCATCACTGCCCCAGCCGGCTCCCTCAGGAGTGCAGCGGGGAAGCGTCACCTCCAAGGAAGGGGAACCCCTCCCTGAATCTGCTCTGCAAGCCCTGGCAGCCCCCAGCCTCGGGACCGACTGAGGCACCAGCTCACCGGGATGCCCTGGAGCTGCGGCTTGTCAAGCAGGTTGTGCAGTTCGTTCTTGGAGGCCTCTATCTTCTCCTGGTCAGCAGCATCCACCATGTACCTGCAAGGGAAGGGACAACCCTGAGCACAGGTGCCCAGGTCTTCACGGCCTCGTGCTGTGCTGAGGTCTGTGCCACCCCCAAGCCTCCTCCCATGGCAGCTCACTGCCCCCACTGGAAACTGGGCCAGCACGTGCAGGTGGCTGATAACAGGATCCTTCCACCAGGATGCCTCTTCCCAAGGATGGCTGGGGAGCTGAGAGCCCCTTGTGTCTCCCTGAGGAGTGGAGGACCACCCCATCCTTGTCCCTGCAGGTGTCGACCTGCTGACAGCAGGGACAGGCCGGGCAAGGGAAGCACAGGCAGGAGAAGCTGCAGGACACACGTTGTCTCCGTGTGCCCAGTGAGACTCATCGTGCACATGGCAGCTCCCATGTAAACACCCAGGACAGAGGACAAGCAGAGAAGGCAAGAGAAGCTGAGGATGGAGAGGTGACAGTGACCCAAGAAGGGGAAGAACCTCCTCGTCCCATCGATGGGGTAATCTTGGGAGGGGCCATGGAGCACACGGACGTGAAGCCGGTGGCCAGCAATGCTTCTCTGAGCAGAAGGGGAGATTTGGGAAGGATTTCGTTCTCACAGGCCAACTTTTATCCTGCAAAGCATGTCAGTGAAGCCAAAACTTGGGTGAGGAACCGATCAAAGCAGCCTTGATTTCAAAGATCAAGAAGCTGGGAGAGAAGGAGTAAGAAACACCAGCTCATCAGGCTGTGGGGAGTTACATAAAAATAGGAAAAAAGCTGCTAACTACTGAAGTGCTTAACACAGGAAAATGGGAACGAGGTGCCAGAGGGAAAATCACCCCCAGGGCCTGCCCCAGCCCTTGGCATGCTGGGCAGGGGAGAGGGCTGAGAGCAAAGGGAAAGGGACATGGCACAGCTCGAGGTGATGAGGGCGGACTGGAGTGTGACCTGGATGCTGAGAGGTCCTTTTGTTCCCTGACAACCACGTGGGCCAAAATTATGACATTATGGAAGGAGGCAGCAAAAGGAGTGAGAAGACAGAGATTTTGTCATTTCCAGCAAAGCTCATTGTAATGAAAAGTGTAATAAAAACCCTCCTGCAGGTCCAAGGCCATGTCCCACCATGGTGACAATCTGCAAGGGCAGGAGCAGACACCGCTGTCCCAACACGCAGAACAAGCAATACCACACTCCTCCTCACCTGCCAAGGCTTGGAGCTGGGAAGGGCGGCACAGAAACCAGCCCCTCAAACCTCAGGGTATGGTCACTTGGGAAAGATCCCATGCATCTCATTTTCTGACTGGGTTTAAGGAACCCCAGCATGGTGTCCCAGGATCAGTACTCGTCCTTTGGAATAGGCACCCTGCTTCCCAAGAACGCCTTGCCAGGCTCACCCCGAGCCTGGACTCCCTGGGATCCAAACACTGGGCTGTTTGCAGGCAGGGGACGCCCAGGGACACTCCGATTTGCTGACTCAGTAGCAGGTGTTGCACTGAGACTCCTGCTCTCAGCACAAGATTGATCTGGCAGCACGTGAACATCCTGACCTGGAAACCAGCCTCTGGGAAGGGCTGAGCCCCACCACCGGGCTCTGCTCAGCCCCGGCAGTGAGCAGCCAGCACAGAGGACACATGGGAGCCTGGAAGGGTAAGATCTGAGGAACAGAGCTGGACTGAGTGATGCTGGAAGGGAAGAGAAGGGTCTACCACAGCTGGAGGGACCTGGCTGTCCTTTGCTCAAAGCCCATGTAGACATCAGTCTCCAGGGGAAGTATCTGGAAAAAAGGAGACTCAGGGGGGACCTTCTTAGTGTCTCCAACTCCCTGACAGGAGGGTGGAGCCAGGTGGGGGTCAGGCTCTTCTCCCAGGGAACAGGCTACAGGACCAGAGGAAATGGCCTCAAGTTGCACCAGGGGGGGCTCAGGTTGGATATTGGGGAAAATTTCTTCCCTGAAAGGGTGGTCAGGCCCTGGCACAGGCGCCCAGGGCAGTGGCGGAGTCACCATCCCTGGAGGTGTTCCAAAACCACCTGGGGACACAGTCTAGTGGTGAATATGGTGGTGTTGGGTTACCGGTTGGTCCGAATGATCTTAGAGGCCTTGTCCACCCTTAATGATTCCGTGAGGACTCAGTGATTCCAACCCTTGGCACAGCCGTCCGGCTCCGGCAGCAAAGGCCCCGCAGCTCCCCTGGGTGGGATGATGCCCCCAGCCAGCGGCAGGGGGTGGCAGCAGGGCCCTGGGGATACTCACACGATGGCACTCACTCCACGGCAGTATCGCTCCCACATGCTGCGGAACCGCGGCTGCCCCCCGATGTCCCAGAGCTGTGACAGGGAGATGGCAGCGTTACCCCACAGTCCTGCCCAACACTCTTCCTCCCCCATGTGGCCACCTGGGGCATTTTGGCCCCGCACCAAACCCACCCCCATCTCCTCCTCTTCAGCTCAAACTTCAGGAGGAGGCTCCTGACTCGATGAAGAAGGGAGAAACCTCAGGAAGGGCAGCTGGAGGATGCTGATCCCCCTGTAATGTGCCTCTGCTGGCACAGAGGGACCCCCTGGCCCAAGCCGGGTGCTCCTCCCCATGCCCATCACACCTCCTGGCACTGCCCTGAGGCATTTCCCATTTCAGAACATTCGGCACACTCTCAAAAGTGTTCCTGCAGCAGCCAGAGATCCCCAGCCAGCTTTTCAAGCCTGTCCAACAGCTATTTCCCAGTACAACCCCAGGCCCTTGAAAGATCCAGAACAGGTAGAACCTCTTCCTTTGCTCCCAAGGCAGAAACCACCACTGCGAGCCATGACCTGTTTTTCCCAGCACCACCACCCTCAGCAAGGTGACCACATCCCTAAGTCCCAGAGACACAAGAAACCTCCAGCTCTGCAGCCCAGACTGGCTCTTACTGCCCGAGTCTGGATCTCCTACACACCTTCCCACCACCTCCTCTGGTGGGTACCTGCAGGACCCTACCAGGGCAAATCTTTCCCTTCCAGATGGTAGAATCACAATCCCTGGACATGTTAACAAAACACGTGGATGTGGCACTTGGAGACACGGTTTAGTGGTGAACATGGCACTCCTGGGGGAACATTCAGACTCGATCTTAAAGGGATTTTCCAGCCTTAATGATGCTATGCTTCTATTCTATGAGCTGCACCTGGGGTGCCTGGAATTCTTCTTCCACCTCCAGCAGAACAGCCACCAATCTCCCTCACCTCCACCTTTCATCCCAAGAGCCCTCACCAGCAGTAACAACTGCATCTTACCTTTATGGTAACATTCCCTTTGGTGATCTTCCTCATGTTGAAGCCCACTGTCGGGATCATGTCTTCATTGAACTGTCCTGACTGCAAGGAACAAGGTGAAACAGCGTTAGGAGGCAGAGGAATGGGGCCAGCCTGCCCTGGCAGGGCAGCAAGGCTGACATAACCCCAAAGGCTCTGCCAGCCCTGCCGTGGGCACAGTGCAACCCTCCTGCAGGTCCACACCAGGAGCCCAGAGGCCGGGAGACACGGTGCCACCAGGAAAGCTGTGTCCCGGTTCCGGCCCAGAGGGACGGGGTGTGGCCAAGACACTGAGTTACTCAGAACCACCTGGCATCACTGCCATGGCCAGGGAAAAGGGACTCTCGCTCTCTTCCAAGAAGAACGGAGTTCTTTTCCAGTTGGGAAAAAGCCTGGTGGGCGGAGGGCAGCCATTGTTTCATTGTCCCGGGCTTGGTGAGCATTTTGCATGTAAATCGCCCTCTCTTTGTACACTGTTGTTATTGGTAGTGTTGCTCTTGCTGTTTTCTTATCTCGTTGCTGTTTCTAGTAAATTGTTCTTATCTCAACCCGTGATCTTTGCCTTTTGTGCTTCCAGCTGGAGGGGGAAGGGGAAGCAAGCAGCAACCAGCGATAGCACCAAACTGGGGACTGCCATTCCTAAACCATGACGCTGTGGCTGCTGCAATGGGCACAGGTGCCCTGGGTGCCCCAGCGCAGTCCCCGACCCTGCAGCGAGCTGCCAGCCTCAGCCCTGGACACCCTGATGTCCCGGTGGGCTGGGGGCTTGCCCATCCCAGCTCTTTCCAGGTGTGACTCCCAAGCCCTTCGTGGGAGGAGGCTGAGACCTTCGTCCTGTGCAGGGACCTCTGGGGAGGCAGCCCTGCAAGGACCCCCGGGGTTTCAGGCTGGGCTTCCCACCCAGAGAGCCGCCTCCTGCTCCAGCTCCTTTCCAGCTGCAAGTCCTGGGGGCACCAGCAGGTTTCATGCTTTGGATCATTTATGGCCCAGCTCAAACCAGACTGACTTCTGCTTTCAAGAGAGCGCTGTCTGCGCTGCTCCCCCAGTCCTGCATCCTGCCTGTGCTGGGTGACTTGGGGGTCACAAAGGGCCCCCCTCCCCTTCCCCAGGAGCTGCTCCCAGTGCAGCTCCAATGCCTGTTGAGTTTATGCATCAGATGCAGGAGATCCCTGTGGGGCTGAGCACCCCAGTGCTGCTGTGGACGGGTCAGGCCAGTCGGAGCAGGGAGCAGGAACCATCCCCCTGCTGATGCTGGCCCAGGAGCCCACATGCCCAGCAGCACAGCAAAGGGTCTGGTAACACCCACCCCACTGTCTGCTGCTCCGATCCCGGGCCCAGCAGCACAGAGGGACATCAGGGGCAGTCCCAGCAGTGATGTGGCATCTCTGGGGCAGGGCAGGAGCTGGCACAGCCCTTCAGCCACTGCCTCCAGCAGCTTCCCTGGGATTCACATCAGGCTTATGGCCTGTAAATGCATCCTGGGGGAGGCCATGCTGCGGAACCCTGAGGAGCCAGTAGGGAAGGCTGTTTGACAGCCAGGATAATGCAGCTGTGGGGATTGTCAGTGCCAGAAACCTGCAGGAACCACCAGCCATGGCCAAACTCATCCGAGCAGGTCCTTACTACCTTAAAACCTCTGTTTCTTGAGGGCTTTTCTGTTAGTTAACACAAACCTCAAAACAGGAAGTCAGTTTATGCTATTTTCTCATAAGCAGATTTTGGTGCCTGGCTGAGCCTGTGGCTCCTCCGGATGCACCACATCAGCAAGTCGCCAGGGTTTTCCTGACCTCTTCCAAAGGCTCTGCAATACACACTGCTTCCCTTTTTCATATCCCTTTTGCATTCAGCAGTAAAACCCAGCAGCCAAGGGGTGTTCAGGCCCCGCTGCACCCAGAAAGCACTGCGGGGAAGGGCACGGGGAGAGGAGGGGAAGCAGGCAGGGATCCACAGGGGATGTCTCCTATGGATTGAGGTTCAACACACAACTGAGCTTTATGAAACTAAGAAATTCTCAGGCTTTGATCGGTGGGCACGGAGAGCAATTGCTGAAGAGCTCTTGGGAGCTGCAGGCACCTCCCTCAGGGATCCCAGACCACACCACGGGATCTGCTGGCTGTGCAAAAGCCACACAAGATATGGTTCTGGTGTGATAGAAGCTTCTTCCAGGAGGGGGTGGGCTGCAGGAGCCAGGAGCCACCTCTGCTTTCCTCCATGGGTGGGAGAGAGCACGTCTGTGTGAGTGACCGCAGCCTTGCTCCCTGCCCCAAACCCCTCTCCCTGCAGCACCTGGCTGCCCACCGCCAAGGGGCCGAAACAAAACCACTTGAGCTGTCCAAAACAGGCCGAGCTGGGAATGCAATGCCTTGTGGTCTGGGATGGCTCACACGTGCTCCCCGCTGTCCCAGCACCCACAGAAGCATCTTGCACGTGCTCCTCCTGCATCAGCTCCTCCTGCATCAGCTGCTCTCTGAACGCAACTCTCAGTGGTGGAAACACGATGGTCCCTCTTCCCTCTCCAACCACCCCTGGTGCCTTCAACACATTTTCAGCTCCCTGCAGGGTTCAGCCATCCACAGCTCCACTGCCAGGAAAGCAGTGAGCACCCAGATGGAGACAAGCAAAAGCTTCACTGGACACATTCTTCCCCCAAATTTCGGTTATATAATGAACATAGCATCCATGCTGACTCTGAAGATGATGCCAAGCCTCACCAATTGCTTAAGAATGGGATTCCACTGGGAAGCACAAAAATCGTTGCAGGCAAGATGGATTTTGTGGCTACAAATGGCAGACCAGGCCTTTACAGACTCCAGCTCATTGCTGGTTTTGCCAGGGTCACCCATCACTCTGCCCAAACCACTCTGCCTTGGTGCCCTGCCTGAAAGGCGAGTGACCTTTCTGCCCAGCCCCAACATTTTCCAGTCGGGTTACTGGGAGAAGTGGCCAGAATTCAACTTTGGCCAGGGCAGGCGCTGCCCCCAGCTCACGCTGAGCCCCATCCCCTGGCACATGCACAAGGACACCACATCACTGCCAGTTCAGCCACCATCCCTTGCTCAGATGGGGCCCAGGACCTCGGCTGGCTGGCACATGCAGAGAAGACACCTCAGCCTCCCCCAGCTCTGCTGAGCAGCACGCAGGGCTGAGGCGGCCAGGCCCTGCTCCTCACCGGATGACACTGAACTGATGTGACCTGCTCTAGATAAATCACTGCTGGCTGTTCTGCAGCCCTGTTCCCAGAGGGCAGGGATGGCAGTGCTGGAAGCCCACCCCTGGGCCATGCAGTTGTGTCTCCACCAGAGCATGGCCCACTGTGGGACAGAGGCAGGAGCCCAGAGCACCTCGGGTTGGGTGTCTCCCACCCCTGCCTGGACCATCCCCACAACTGGCACTCCTGCAGGCATCTCCTGCCATACCCTGTCCAAGCTCTAACATGGAGGGAAACTTAGACATAAAAGATAAAAGAAAGAAATTTTTTATGATGTGAGAGGTGAGACCCTGGCACAGGTCACCCAGAGAAGCTGTGTGTGCCCCATCCCTGGAAATGTTCAAGGTCAGGTTGGTTGGGGCTTGGAGCAAACCAGTCTAGTGGAAGGTGTCCCTGTATGTGCCTGCCAGTGGCAGGGGTGTTGGACAAGGCGATCTTTAAAGATCCCTTCCAACCCAAATCACTCTGTGATCCTGTCGCAGGAAAGCCACACTGTCCATTTTTCTTGGCTCACGTTGACAGAGCTTGCAGCAGCAAGACAAGACCATGGCCCAGCCAGATTCTCCTCCTCTTCCAGAAATAAGGAGAAACCCCCCAGAAAACCTACTGCCTTCTGGATTATGAAGCTAAGGCGCAAAGACACACCTGTGGAGGGCCCAGGTGCTGCATCTGGAGGCAGAACGACCGTGAGGCAGCATGAGAGCCCACGGCCAGCTCCCACCCACCCTGGCCCTGCCAGACCCCACGCAAGGGGCACATCCAGAGTTACTGGGAGAGGTGGGTGTCAAGACAGACCGGCGCAAATGCATCAGAACAACATCTCCCTGCTACTTCCTCAGCACCTCTCCCTCCTCTACCTCCCCAGCAAACCCTGGGGACCTTGCAGACCTGGAGCTGCACCTTCCCTCCCAGGCTCAGGCACCAGAGCACATCCTGCCAAGATGGGTCAACTGGCTAGTGAAGGGGTCGGCGTGTGTCCAAGGACGGGCGGGAGCAGGCGCTGAGCTCCGCAGTCCTCTGCCAGGCCATGCCTCCCCGGCAGCGCTGTCGGAGCGCTGGCTACCTGCCACACCAGCCACCAGCCCACCTGGTGCCAAATGTGAGGCTGATGTGGTTTCACAGGATGGGTCAGGTTGGAAGGACCACAGTGGGTCATCTGATCCAACCTCCCTGCTCAACCACGACCATCCCAGAGCACATGGCACAGCATTATTCCCAGACAGTTCTGGAACATCTCCAGTGAGGGGGACTCCACACCCTCTCTGGGGCAGCCTGTTCAGTGCACAGTCACTGCACACAAAAGAAGTTCTTCCTCATGTCCAGGTGAAACTTCCTGGGCATCAGTTTCTGCCCATTGTCTCTCATCCCATTGCTGGGCCCCAGGGAGCAGAGCCTGGTGCATCCTCTGACCCCTCCCTGCAGACACTGACAGACATTGATGAGGGCCCCTCTCAGCCATCTCTTTTCGGCTGTTTGGCTTGACAGCCCCAGCTGCCTCAGCCTGTCCTCATAAGAGAGATGCTCCAGTCCTCTCAGCATCTTCACAGCCTCCACTGAACTCACTCCAGGAGCTGCAAGCTTCCTCTTGCAGCACTGGTCTGCAAGCACAGGATGGTGCCCCAGAGCTCCCACCACACATCCAACACCCTGGCACTTGGCTTCACTCTCCCGGAAGGCTCTAGCACAGGTAGAGCCTGTGTGTGATGTTAAAAAGCAGCAACACTCTCTTGTTCTAACCATGGCCTGCACTGACAGGTTTTGGGCCCCAGCACCTGCTGGGGAGCTCTCAACGCCCTCGAGTCACCCTTGTCACCACCAGACTGGGGAAAAGGCAGCTAAAAGCCCACTGGCTTCAAGTTAAATCAAGACCACGTGTATTTGCAGTTTTCACTTCTCCTTGCAGGCAAGACTTCAAGCCTCAGCTCTCAACAGCCAGGAGAAGAAAAAATAAGAAAACCAAAGTCCCCAGGCAGGTGACCCAGGAGGAGTCACCCTGATCATAGCTGCCTTCAGCAAAGCCCTTGCCTGGCACAGCCACAGCCTGGCTGCTGGACGGAACCACCCATCTTCCAGGGAACTGGAGTCCACTTTTCAGTCAGGTGCAGCTACAACTCCTGGAAGAAAAGGACAGTGCCAACCCCCCCAGAGCAGGTCCAATCCCAGACAGGCTTCTTGTGAGATCTCTCCAACAACACCAAAATCCCATTCTTCTTCAGTTCAGGTTCCCCCCGCCCCGCAAAGCCCAAATCACAGCTATTTCCCCTTCCAACAACCCCATTACAACACCCTAAAGCCAGGCGCCTCCAGACCTTCTCAGGCAGTTCCTCTCGAGTTGGCATTTTCTGTGTCATGCTTCTATTTCACTGTGCCCAACAAGTCCTTCTTTCCAGGGTGTCTTCTCAAAAGTTGGTGCCCCTTTTTGTGTGCATCTGCCATAAAACTTGAACTTTACAAATAACTTGAGAGGCCAAACTCAGCACCCTGAGCCCGACTGCCACGTGAGGGTCTCAAACAGCCCACCCCAGACCTGACAGACCAGCAGGCCATGGTGCCACCTTCAGCTGCCTCAAGAGCTGCTATAATTCCTCAAAGTCCCTTTTCCCTACACCAGCAGTCCTGGCTAAGTGGAGAGAGTCCTAGTGCATGAGTCTTGCCAGTGGGGTCTTGCCCACAATAAAAGTGCCAGGCACAAAGTATTCACTCGCAGAAGCAAAGCCCACAAAGCCCACACTGAGCCCTGTCTGCTCCAGATGTGGCCGGGAGAGGAGGAGGCATGTGGGGAACAGGGAGCCGAGCAACACCAACCCTTGGGATTTCCAGCCCTGTGCAGGCAGAACAGTGCAGCAGGTCTGGGATAAAGCTCCATCACCCTTCACAGTTAAAACTGACACTAAACTACTTTGCCATTTTTAAGGTAGCCTGGGTGCTGTTAACAGGCAGCAGCATCCAGCGGATCCAGAGCAGGAGCAGCCCACGCGTGGCACCGCCGTGTCCCACCCTGGCATGGGATTGCAAAAATTGACTATTAAACACACAAATAACAGGGAGAGGTCCCCCGAAAATAGAATTGGTGCTCAGTCACTGCCCCAGAGCCGAAACACTCCCTGTCCCCAGAGGCTGGTGTTGGTTTATGGGGAGAACCAGCAGGAGACTGGAGCACTGAGCAATGACTTCCAGCAAAACAGCTCAAGAGCAGGAGTGCCATCCTCTCCAGTATGAAAAGCATTTCAGGGTGTCCTCTCTCTGCCCCTAGACACTTCAGTAAGGACATTTTCATCCCTCAGCACCTCCCAAAGAGCATGGCTCCAGTGCAACGAAGCCTCCATACGAGCTGGAAATCCCCTCTGACAGCCCAGCAGCTTCCAGCACCCTGAGCAACCAGCAACAACTCGCTCTGCTTCAGAGCCATGGCGAGCATGGACTTCGGAGCAACGTGCAGGGACCAGGGGGCAACCAGGATGGATCTGCACCCACCTCCTTCCATGAAAACCCCCGGGAGCAACAGCCCAAACCCACCCCTTCAGGATCCTCCCGCCTCGAACCATCACGTATTGAGAGGACGAGAACAACCCAAAAAGCAAGAGGGGAGACTCTGCCGAGCATCCCCACGGGTGAAGCCATGCCCTGGGCTTTGGGATCCAGGACATGCAGCTCCTGATCCACAGCTGGACGCAGGGACCCGGTGGACGAGGCAGAGCAGCCAGGGAGAGGCCAGGGCTGGAGGGGCCTAAGGCGGGTGCCGCTGCCCCGCTCGGGTGCGGAGCGTGTGCTGCTGCAAGAGCAGCCGGCACCCACAGGACGCTGCTGCTGGGGGATGCTTCCCGAGGAAGGTCGCCAGGCAAACACCTCCTACACTCGGCAAGGAACCCCGGTGGCACCGAGCCCGGCAGGGTCGTCAGGAGGCCCCAGCTGCGCGTCCCGGCGGCGGCGGGGACGATGACAAAGCGCCTGCTGCTACGGGTACGAGGGCAGGAGCTCCCCGGTCCCGGGGCCGAGGCTCCCGCAGCCCCGCCGGGCGGCAGTGCCCGTCCGGGGCACCGGCACTGGCTGCTGTCCGCTGGCGGAGCCCCAGC
>VZTI01001926.1:28360-48765 GCA_013397865.1 Struthidea cinerea
CCCGGATTTATCAGTTAAAAACACAACCAAATAAAACCCAAATATTATTTTGTTCTGATTTCAGAAAAAATATCCCAAGATTTCAAAATCCCCACCCACATGTAACAACAGAAGGCAATTGGGAACACATCACTTGCAAACTGCACTTGGGAATCTCCCCTGCTAGGGAGAGGGGAGGTTCGGGTTGGATATTAGGGAGAATTTCTTCCCTGAAAGGGTGGTGAGGTGTGGATGCTGAAAAGCTCTGGTAGAGAAATCTTTCAGCTTTCTGCAGCGTTCTGGGAGAGCTTTGCAGTTCTCACAGAGGCTATGAAAACACTGCTATGGGTTTTGTAAACTAACTCTGTATCTTGCACCTGGGTTTGTTATGCAGGATTGTTATGGTTCTGGCCTTCTGATATTTTGGAGTAAGTGTCTTAGAGCTTGACCAATCCCCTCAAGGGGTGGATGGCTGAGCACCCAATTGTCTTATGCCATTCAACACACTCTTTGCTAACCCTGTTATAAAAGATGAATTAATTAATGAATAAAGAGTCAGAACTGCTTTCCCTTCTGAAATTACTCGTGACATTCCTTGCCGTCAGTGCCGCTCACAGCGACAGTGAGGCACTGGCACAGGCTGCCCAGCGAGGAGGTGGAGTCACCATCCCTGGAGCTGTTCAAGGAACAACTACACATGGCAGTTCATGATACAGCTTTGTGGGCACAGTGGGATTCGATCAGAGGTTGGACTCGATGACCTTGGTCTTTCCCAACCTTAATAATTCCATGGTTCTACTTTAAGGCTGTTGAGAAGGTGTTGGCTGAAGGTGGAGAGGGAAGCAAGCTACGGAACGCTGTTAGCTGACCGTGCACCAAGCCACCAAGGTGTGTCTTCAGCAAGAAGAGCTTCATGGCGCATGTGTGGAGCAAGCCCAGCCCTGCCCACAAAGGATGCACAGCCAGGACAGAGGCTCCGTTTATTTCGGGGTGGTTCTACCAGCGCTGCGTCTCACGGGGTGAACATTTGTGCGCAGCTGAGAGGCAAACCGCGCTCCCGGCGCTCGCCAGCTGCAGTTCCTCCGCACAGCTTGCTCTTCTGCTTCAGGATCGTGCACCTCTCAAAAGCCAAAGCTTCTTTCTATGGGTGACATCTGCCTCGAGCCAGCAGCAGTGGCCACCTCGAGCACCCACTGCACCAGCACACCTTGCTCATCCCCACGGTCCAAAGCCACCGTCCCCGTGGGTTTGCTCAGCCATACTCATCCCGAGGGATGTTCACGCTGCTGCTCTGTGGCCCGGCAGCATCAGGAGAGGTTTTGGTGAAGGTGTCCCCAAGGCTGGTGCAGGAGAGGTCAGAGCGGGGAGCCAGAAGCCCGGTGGGAGCCCTGCCCTAGCGGCCTCCCCCCTCTGGCAGCTGGGAAGCGTAGAGAGCCAGTGTGTGATGGAGGAACTGGTACTGCTCGCTCGTCTGGATCATCCCACCTCTGCAAGGGAAAGGCAGGGCCCGCTGACACGTCACCAAACACAGAACCTGTTCCCAGCTCTCTGCTCCCAGGGCACAGATATTCCCCCTTCACCAGCCATGTCAAGATGCCTCTGAAACAGGCACCAGAGCAGCCCAAAGAGTGCAGGGGTTCAGAAGCATTGCTGGGCTGTTCAAAATGAGATTAGCAACTGATTTGGTGCTAATTTTCACCTGTACTTCTTGAAAAGTGGCCAGATGGAGTGTTTCTGGGTTTAGTGGCTGAGCTGGAAGGGAGGAGCAGATGGCTGCCAGGTTCACAGCCCCTCTACTCTCCCTCACGTCCTCAGGTCAGGGCTACAGCAGCTCTGACAGCAGAACCAGCCCGGCACTGGGAATTGTTTGCCATCCACACATCTGCTTCCTCCAGCAACCCTTCTGGTTTCCGCCAGAAATACTCCCCTTGGGATGCCCATCCCCACATCTCTGCCACACCCCTCCCACTCCCCTCCTCCCAGGCTCGGCACCCAGCAGGAGCCTCCGAGGAGCCGCCTGCTCTGAGTACCCACCTGTCTATGCGGAGATGGCACACGATTCCAAGGATATCCACCTCCCCCTCGTCCTTCAGCTGCTGGCAGCCGATCCTGGTGGCGATGAAGCAGCCGGTGCGGCCGATGCCTGCGCTGCAGGACAGACACAGCTGTGCTGAGCACCGACAGCACCCACTGCCCACACCCGCACCTTGCTGAGCTGGACGCACTCCTGGATTGGTTTGCTGCTGTGATTTCTTCCTGGAGGGATGCTGGGGTCCTGGCCCCAGCTGCCAGACCAAGCTTCTCAGCCTGGCACCAAAAGCCATGGGCTGGGGTCACTCTGCCACGGCAAGGAGTTCTTGCTGTGTGGCACAGCCCGGCTGAAGCTGCTCTGGAAGCACAAAACCGGTCTGTGCCCCATCCTTGTGCAGTGCAGGGGGCTCTGCAGCCCCTTCCCCTCCCAGCTGGGCTCTAGCCCCAGCACCAGTGGTTTGCACTCAGCCTGCATCAGCACATGCTGAGCGTGTTCCACAGGGACAGCCGGGCGCTCTGCTCCACTGTCCCCAAATTCACTTAGCAAGGAGAGAAAACAGGCAGAGGCCACGTCCTGCAGGAGGGCTGTCCTGAAACATGGCTCCACATCCAGGCCACAGGCCGTGCTTGGTGGCACAGGGAGCAGGAATCACAGAATTGCAGAATGGGTCAGGTTTGAAGGGACCAGCCTTGTGACGCCACGATGATTTTTTGCCTTTTCTTTTTATATACCTTTTATGTGTTCCCAGTATTCTTAGCATGCATACTTGTAATTCTTTAAGCCTGATATTTTAACATAGTCCTGGTATTCTGCTAAGCAAGAAGATCAAACATCCTAAAGGCCTCACAGCTGGAGGCCGAAAAGCCTTATGCTATCTTGAGAAACCAAGGCCCCTCTAGAAGACATCCTGTAAACTGGGATTAAGCCCATCTGGGAGGAAATACTTTAGAATAAGGAGATGTCACGCCATTCATTTAAGCTCCTCATTGGGGAATCTTGGTCAGATATGCTAATTTATAAGGTCCGTAAGATTATACATGCAATATACTGTGTGTGTGCATTTCGGTGTATTCCACCTTGACGAATTGTTGCACCATAAGGATCCTTATTAAACACCGAAGTAAAAACTCTTTTATCCCTTAACCGTGTCTGGCTCATAATTCTAGGACCAGGGAAAAGGCCTCACATGGGGTCATTGGGTTCCGTCTCCCTGCTCAAGCAAGGATCTTCCAGAGCCAGAGCTGTGGGTGTACGGTGGGGCTGGTGGCTGGGTCCCAAATGCAGACCTCTCCTGCTCCCACCCTGCTGCCCATGGACGCAGGTGCAGGATATGCCACCACCCTGCTGCCAGGACAGGAGCTGCTCTGCTGTGGGGCGGCCGTGCCCCGGGATTTCTGCACCACAGCGGGACCCGCACATGAGGACTCCCGTGTGGGATTTTCCCCTCAGGCATTTGCAGCCTGGCCCCGAGGAGCAGCACAGACAGGGCTCAGGTGAGGGGCCAGCCCTTACCTGCAGTGCACCACGATGGGCCCTGGGCTGGCTGCAGTCTGCAGAGTTTCCTCCACCTTGGACACCAGGTGCAGCAGGGGCTTGGCTGACTCGGGTGTTTGCTGGTCCGGCCAGGAAGGGAACAGGATGTGTTTGACCTCGCGGCGTTCCTTCTCAAGCTTTTCCAGCACAGAACGAAGAGAAATCGGGATGTGAGAGCAGGGGCCAAATGAAATGTGGAGTGCAGCTCCAGCAGAGGCCAGGCAGCCTGCACCCATCTCTGCCGCCCTCCTCCCGAACCCCTCCTTGAGCCTCTGCCAGACGTGAGGGAGAGACCCCTGGGCCAGAGGCGATGGATGTGTCCCATCCCAGAAGATCAGAACAGATGCAGAGTGTTCCAACACCGTCACCAGAGCCCAGGCAGAGCAGGATCCTTTAGGCCCAGGTGCCTCCAGAGAGCCCATGGCGCAGAGCCCAACAGTGCAAAGGCACTGGGCTGGTGGTGCTGCTCTGCCCGGCCGACCCCTTCTCCTCTGCACCCCAGGGCTGGGTCCTGCTCCCTCCCAGCCTCCCCAGGCAGGAGGGGCTCTGCAGACCCCTCCTCTGGCAGGGGGCTCCTGGGAATCGCGAACCCTCCTCTTCCCTGTCACACAGCATTGCCATCTCACTGGACATGCCAGGGGTGTCAGGGGCACGGCTGGGCCCCAGCGTGCCCCCTTCTCTGACCCACCTGGATGGAGAGGTCCCGGACCACGTACTCCACGGACTCGCTCACCCCCTGCACGCGGATGGTGAAGGGGCCATAGGTGCCCTCCTTCTCAGGCCAGTAGTGGACGCATTTCTGGAGAACAAGGCAGGTTTGTGGCTGTGGAGATGCTCAAGGCAGCCCTTGGATGTCTGAACTGTGCTTGGGTCAGTGCTCTTGGGAGGGGGCATCACCTCGGGGGTGGCAGGGGAGCAGGGAAGGTGGATGTAGGGTGATACAGGGGGAAAGCAAGGAAGGGATGGATCCCTGTCCCTGCACCTGCTGCCCTGCACCCTCTCCCATGCCCTGCCCCGGCTTTCAGGCCCCAGGGGTGCACAGCCCTCCTCAGCCCTGGAAGCTTCCAGAGGCAGCAGGACCCAGGGCACAGGGAGGCTGTCAGCTGGGAGAGAAGGGAGCAAGGACATGGCCAGGAGAGTTTCCAGTTCTCAGTTCCCCCAGGCAGGTGCTGTTGGCTCCATCCCAGCTGGATCCCCTGGCTGAGAGCCCCCAGCCCAGGGGAGAGCTTGGGGGGCCAGAGGGGCACTGCTGCCCACTGCTTCTGCCCCGTCCCCAGGGGCTGCCCTAAGCCCTTTATCCTGGTAAAGCCTGCCCAGGGCACACAGCCATGCGAGGAGGAAAAGCTCTGCCAGGTGGGGCCAAGGCTGCAGCCCCGGGCCTCTCCTCCTCCGCTGTGATCCATCAGGGAGTCCTCTGAGATGAAAGCACACCAAGCAGGTGCACAGAGCCCACGTCTGGCCTCGCACAGCGCTCTGCTGTCACCAGCACCCCACTCCCCCTGTGCCCCTGGCTGGGCAGTGGGACCCGGGGAGGGTCCGTGGTACCTCCTTGCGCTCCTGGAGCTCGGTGATCATGACGATGAGAGGCGCCTCCTCCTGCCACACCATCTCCCAGAAGTCGGTCACGGTGTTCAGCAGGGGTCCCTGCGTGGCGATGTACTCCCGGGGCCGCCCCGCGTAGCCCTGCCCGGCACACGGCCCGTCAGGGAGGCTGGGGGGCCTCGAGGGGAGGGGGCCCTGTCTCCAGGCCACTCCAGCCCTCAGGAAGCTCTTCTGCCCCTACAGTTTAGAGGCTGAGCCACACACGCTGTTTCCTACTAAACCTGTCCCTAAAATGCTTTTATAGGTCTGCTGAGGAACCCCCAGGCTTCCTCCCCATCCCGCTGGTCCCCTCATCCAGCAGCAAGTCCGTGAAGCTGGCCCTGTACACCCAAGTGCCTGCAGGCATCCCCAGGCTATCAGTGTGATGGATGCCTTGGCGAGGCAAAGCTCACACAGGGAGCCGCACTCCCCACTCTGGGCATTTCCACAAGGACAAGCAGGAATCCCTGTTTCATAGCTCCAAGCATCTTCCGTCTCCACTCACTTCCTCTCCCAGTATAAAACTGCTAAAGGTATCAAAAATCCAGGCCTTCCCAGCAGTCCTGTTAATGGTTTGGTCTCACAAGAAGTTGCACTGGCCCAGCTAAGGCACAGGAATGTTTTCAGGAACGTTTTGCAGAGCCCTGTTTTCACGCCTCAAGATTATTTCTTTTTCCTAGGAAACATGATTTTCCATCCAGGAGACCTGGGGGTGTCAACCCTGGGAATCCCATCTTCCCCCCAGCACCCCATGCTCAAAAACACTTCGTGGAACACCATCAGCAGGAGGAGCATCAATCCCCGGTGGGGCTGAGGCGATCAAAGGCCTGCAGAGCCCTCCCAGATTCCTGTGCCTCCCAGGCACGCCCAGGCAGGCTGGGTTGCTGATTTTTCTGATGTGCCCACAAATTCCTGCACTGCTGCACCCTTGGAGGGGTAAGGGGAAGGAAGGGGTCAGGAAGTGCCAGCTGCACACAGGGGTGCGTGGGCACAGGTTTGTGTGTGCCAGGGGACGGGCAGGCATGGGAGACACAGGGGATGCCAGGCACGGCCCGGGCTGTAGGGACAGAGCGCCGCTGTCACCTGGTGTGCTGCCAGGCTGCCTGGGCAGGACACGGTTCCTCTGCTGCCCTCGGACCAGACGAGCCTCCCTCTGCTGCCCTCGGAGCAGACGAGCCTCCCAGCAGCTTTGGGCACAGCGCTCCCGTCCCAGAGCTGCTCTGACCCTCCCCGCGGGGTGCTGCTGTCTCGCTGGGGCTCAGCCACAAGCGCCATCAGAAAAGAAATGCTCCTCAGTGCCCCCCAGCTCCAACCACACCCTCCGAGCACCTCCCAGGGGCTCGTCTGCCACCCCAGACAGCACTTGCTGTGGGCTGCTTTTCCTGCTTTCCCTCACTGCCAAGCACTCACAGCAGCCATGGCCCCACTTCTGCTTCCCAGTGCAGGTCCCAAGGCAAGGGTGCTGAAGATGAATTGCTCAGAAAGAAGCCTGCCCACCAGGCAAAGCTGGCACCTGGCTGGCCCGAGATCCCGTTCTGGGAGAGAAAGCAGCCTGGAAGGGTTTGCATGGGGATGGATATCAAAATCAGGTGTCTCAGTGACACCCTAGAGTCTGGGGATTTCTCAGTCTCTGGAAAGGGACCCCACTGGGTGCCAAAAATAAGTCACACCCCATGTTCATTAGCTCTCCTCCTGGGAAATTGCAGCAAGCTCCCCGAGCAGAGAGGAAATCCCAGGATGTGTGAGGTTTGAGGATCTCTGAGCTGCCATAATCTGCTGCCACAGCTTGCCTCCCATGGCTCTGCCAGACCGTGGGCCAGTGCGTGAGGAGGAGACGGAGCAGCCCCTGCCAGGGAGCCTGTCGGGGTGCTCCATCTGCCCAGGAGCCGAGAGCAGCTCCCTCAGGAGACTCTCCCCGCAAAAGGAACAGCGTATCTGCCCTGAGCAGATGGAGCCACATCTCTCCAGCTCCAAAAGGGCTGGCAAGTTAATTCTGCCGCCCCAGGGCAGCCACAGGACACAGGAATCCCTGTTTCACAGCTCCAAACATCCTCTGCCTCCAGTCACTTAAATTAAATTGCAAAAGACATGAAAAACCCAGGCCTTCCCAGCAGTCCTGTTAATGGTTTGGTCTCACAAGAAGTTGCACTGGCCAGCTAAGGGACAGGTGACAGCGTCCGGCACGTGTGACCCAGCATGGCACCTGCAGCCCGGTGCCTCGTGAGCCCTGGGCTGCGGGCCCCGGCAGGGCACTCACCGTGATGTAGTTGGCATTTATGTAGCTCTCTTCCTCCTGGCTCCCAGCCCTCCTGAGGCAGACCCGGCTCTCAGGATCTGAAAGGTGTCGCAGCTATTACCCAAGGGACTGGTCCTGCCTGGCGGCTGAGTCCTCCCGCTCCGTGCCATGCTCAGAGCTGTCTGCACCCTCCCTCACGCCTGTTCTTGTCCCGTGCAGCCTCACTGCCCTGGCAGGGCACAGCCTGGCTGCAGCCCAAACCTGGTGGTGAGCAGGTGGGGTAACTCGCCCGCAGTGACCCCCCAGGACATCCCCACAGCACCTGAGCAGAGCCCAGCTGAGTCCTTCCAGCTGAGTCCTTCCAGAACACGCCTTTACACCCCTAGGGCCATGCCCTAGGGACATGCAAGGCCCCGGTGTGCTGCACACCCGGGCAGGACACCCCAGGGACAGCTCCCCATGTGCCACCCCGCAGCACTGTGCCCACCCCCTGGAACACAGCACCCAGCTCCTGCAGCACGGGCAGTAGGAGCAGGCACGGCAGAACCCCAGGAGCCCCCAGGAGTGCCCACCCCAGTGCCAGGGCTGCTCGGAGTCTTCCTCACCCACAAGCAAACACGGGCAAACGGGAGGCAAAGGGACACAGTGGCACGTACTGGGGAGAATGGTTTTGTATCTGTCCTTGAAGGCACGTCCAGGGATCTCCAGCTCCTCTGGACTCACAAAGTTGGGTGGGATTTTCTGCAGGGGGAGAAAACAGCAATAAGGCAAAGCTCCTCGCTGCCGCTTGTGTCCCCTGGTGGTGGCAGACCCGGTCTCCCAGCAGGGCAGAGCTGGCCCAGGGGCATCACCAGAGGTGCCAGCTCCTGGGATGAGTCCTGTCTGTATCCCAGCTGTGGTGGGACTCCTTCCAGAGAGGCAACCTTGGGAGAAGAGCGTGGCATGGGAGGGCAGGACAGGGGTTTCCAGGTGCCCCAATGGGACACGTGTGCCCCACGGAGCAGGTGGTACCTGGGCACCCCCCCCTCCGTTTGCCCATAGCCCCTGCCCTCCACTGGGGCTGTGGGGCACGGCTGGGCTCAGAGCCTGATGTTCACCCCTCTCAGTCCCACCACCGCCAGCCCCTGCCACCCATCCTGTGGGGAGGGAGAGGGAATCATCGCACCGAAAACTCCTCCTGGAGCTGTGCCAGGCTCTGGGCATGCTGCTGGAGCTCCTGTTTCCTCAGCACGTGGCTGGATGTCCTCAGAAACTTCAGCGTGATGTCCCGTGGCGTGCAGACAGGCTGGATGGGCTCCACGTTGCCTAGAGAGCTCATGTCCAGCACTAGTGACACATTGGAGCCCCTCCTGAAAGGCAGAGCGGTCCCTGGCTGACCTGCTGCCACCCCGGGACAGGAGGCCAGCTCACCCCACCGTCTCATCAGATAAAACCGCCCCACACGGAGCAAAAGCCAGACAGAGACCCCGGTAGATGGGGAACAAGGAACTAGCTGATCATTTTGCCTTTTTGGTGGGAAGCCCCTGAAGGACGGTGTCGAGATTTGTCCTGGGCTGGGAGGGGGCCAGGGCTGCCTCCGCACTCAGACCCGGCACCTGCACGTGCTGGCAGCAGAGGGCTGGCAGGAAGGAATTTTAGGGGAGCCCTGGGGATGAGCAGTGCCACGGGAACCCCGGCCAGGGCAGAGCCACACTCACCTCTCCTGGAGGCGCACGTGCTTCTTGGCAGAGGCACTGGGCTTGTCCGGCTTGTCCATGTCTGCTGCAGCTGCCCGCGCTGCCAGGCTGCCCCTATGAACTCTGGAGCACACCAAGCAGGCTTGGACCATGCTGCAGCAGCCACGGAGCCCTCGTCCTGGAGCACAGCGGGGGGAAACGAGGGGCCCTCAGCTCCTGGGAAATCATGGAGCCATCAGAGGAAAAGCAGCTGGAAAAGAAAAGTCAGATCTGAGAGATACCACAAGGCTGGGTGGAGCCCCCAACAGATGGTCTGCAAGCAAGGGGTGGGTTTGAAGTCCTCAGTCGTCCTGGAACCAGGACCCCCAGCCCCCGTATCCAGGCAGATGGAGAGCTCCCAGCACATCCACCCTCGGGGATGCCTGCAGCACTGCAGCCCCCACGGGCACCACTGGTGATGCTGGGCATGGCACCAAGGACCACCCGCTTCCCCTGAGGGGAGGACAGCCACCCCCTGTGGTGGCAGGGCGCAGTCTGGTTTGGGGGAGCCCCAGAGGCTCTCCCCCTCCATGGAAGCACACGCCCTGTGTTTCCAGCCCTTCCCCATCACATCCCCCTGCGTCGGCCTGGGGACACGGTGGGAAGAGTGAGAGCCGGAACGCGTGAGCACAGCAGGGTCCGGCAGGTGACACGAGGTGGCTGTAGCCACCACACGGAGTCTGGCCACCTCCTGCTGCAGGGAGACACAGACCAGGCACCCTCAGCAGCCTCATGGCTCTGGCAAGGGAGGGATGGCCCTGGGACAGCCTCCTCCGTCCTGCAGGTCTCAGCAACTGTCAAGAGGAAACTGCTTTATCGGGGTGGTTGAGCAAGAGGCAATGGGGCAGCCCGGCTGGGGAAGGTGCCAGACACCCTCCACCACCAGCCGTGGGTCAGCCCCGGGCAGGGCCGGGGAGGTGCAGGTGATGCTGATTCACTTCTGGGCAGAGCTCCTCATGGGGCAGGCAGCACCCCGGGATCCTGAGCCTCCTGCTCGTCCCCAGCTTCCTCCATGAGGAGGAGACAGACCCCCAGAGACAGGGAATGATGCAGAGCCAGAGCTCTTGGTGGGTGAAGAATGGGATCCCAGGCAGCCCATCTGCTCAGGGAGGTCTTGTGGAGAGCCGGGGTCCACATGGTGCTGGGAACACAGCTAGGCCAGGAGCTGTTCACCATGATTCCCTGCTGCCCAGTGGCACTTCTGGGGGTGGCAATGCCACCACTGCCACGCACACCATCCCCATGCCCCACGCAGGGTGTCCCGGTGTTCTCCAGCCAGGCAGGACAGGAGCAGCTGCTCAGCAGGAGCGGCAGCGCCAGGAGAGATGCTGCCCAGAGACAGCCCAGCTCCCATCCCAGCAGCTGTCCCTCGCTCTCCAGCCGGGAAGCACCTGGGAGATGCCCTCGCCAGCAGAGCGGCCCTGGGAAGTACCTCGGCTGCCAGCACCTGCAGGGAGAGCGCTCACATCACCTGCCCAGCACCCCAGCCCTGCCTGGGGCTGCCATCCACAAGCACATGCCCACCGCCCCCGGGCACCATACCCGGCACTGCCCGGCGGGGTCTCCTGTCCAGAGGGCAGCGTGGCTGGGCTGGGGGCTGCCTACCTGCTGCCCCGCGGCGTGGGCTGGTCGGTCCCGGCACAGGCCCGCAGGCACCGCGCGTGTCGGTCTGGCACCACGGTTTGAAAGTGTTCAGGAAGCTGCTTATCAAAGGAGCTGCTGCTTCTGCTGCTTCCTCTCCCTCCTTCTCCCCCACCCCGGCTGCCGCCCACACACATACCGGCCACATCTCTGCAGCTCGGCTCTGCCGGGCCGCCTGCAGACCCAGCCCTGCTCCCCACCGACCAGCCTTCGTCCTGCGCCCGTGGGCACGGCCAGGCCTCCCCCAAAACCCTGGAGCGTCTCCACAGGCAGCTCGGATGGGGCTGGTGGGGTGTGCTTGATGCCCTCTGTGACCAGCCACGACCAGCCCTGGTGCCACCCATGGAGCACGGAGGGATGGGCAAGGCTCGGCCGTGGGGGGCCACTGGCAGGAGGGGTGAGGCAGGATGCTTGGCATGGTGCAGAGCTGCTGCTCTGGGGGCACCAGGCCCCACCTGCCCCACAGGGAGCCAGAATGAATCCTCCCATGCCTGCTGTCCTGCCCGCGTCCTCTCGCCCAGGCTGTGCCCCAGCTGCCCCCATCCCGCTGTGGAATGTGCCAGGGCTCGCTCAGTGCCTCCCACCCTCAGTGCCTGCCCATGTGCAGTGTGCTCCTTGTGCCACCCCACCGTCCCCCAACCCATGTCCATGTGGGGACACCCCTCTGCACCCACAACCATCCCTGGGTACCTCGGGGGAAGACGCGTGGGCTCCCCCTCCCCGGCAGGGCAGGGCAGGGGTGTATCTGGGGAGGAAGGTCCCTGGCTCAGGGGTCTGGCTCAGGTAGGACAGGTCTGCCCTTGGGGCACCGCACATCCTTCCTGACGCATCCTCACTGCTCTTCCTGTTTGCTCTTGCCCGGGCTCTGCACGCTTCCTTCCTCCTCAGCCGCCACCCCGCTGCGCTGCAGCAGCTCCTGCCGCACCCCGCAGCCACACGCACCCCAAACACCTTTCCCGTGTCTGCTCCGCGGGCTCCTCCCGCTGCCCTGGGGAGCCCCGGCCGGAGCCAGCCCAGCCCAGCTCACCGTGGTGGCCGTGCTGTCCCGGGGCTGTGCGGTGCCCACTGACCTCGCTGGGGAGCTGTGTCCGTGCACACCTGTGTGTGCCTGCAGGTGTGCCAGGGCATCTCCCCTGGGCAACCCTGGGAGACCCTGCCAGTGCCCCCTGCTACCCAAGGGCCAGGAGATCAGAGGGCCCAAGCTCCGGAGCAAAGTGCTGGGCTTGGCCAGCAGCAGAGCAGCCTTACCCTGCAAGAAAGGCCACCAGCACCTGTGTCTGACCTGCAGACCCTGGAGTGGCCGGAGGATAGACTGGGGAGTTGCTCCCTGCCCTAGGTGGGAGGAGAGAACACGTCTGTAAGGCCTAGAGGCAGCCCCACCATGCACTCCCCTTCCTTCCCACCTGTCCCTGCCGGAGCTCCGCAATTCCTCGGATGAGCAGCGCTGCAGGACCTAACAAGGTGGCTGCATAAACTCGCTCTCAGCAGGAACCAGAGTAAACAAACAGGGTTCTTTGCTGCAGTAACAGGCTGTCAGACACGCAGAAGCTTTCTGAGGCTGGGACTGTGTCTGCCCTCTAAGTGTGGAGGCCACCTGTCCCATCTGGGTGTCTTTGAGCTTAAGGGGTTCCTGAGGATGCAGCCAAGATGCAAAGCCCTGGAGCTGCTTTTCCTGCCTTTTGCTGGTCTGATCTTGCTGCCTCCTCCCTGCCCTGTTCCTCTGCCACTGGTGGACAAGTGGGAGACAAGCTCAGTGTGGGGCAGATGCCACAGGGCCGCCAGCACACGGAAGTCACCGGGAAGGTGTCAGTGACACCTGTGCGCCCACACTCCCTCCCAACATCCCCAGCTGCCAGGCACCTGTGATGGGGGGGTGGAGACAGCTGGACCCTCACAGACCTCATAGCGTCCAGGGAACATCCACAAATCTGCCAGCACCCAAAGGAGCAAAGCGATGGGGCTGCCACAGCTGGGCTGTGCAGGGTCGCTCGCTGGACGCAGGAGGCACCACAGCACATCCTGATCCTCTGCACAGAGCGCAGTGAGCAGGACACCCAGGACAGCACTGGCCTTTGGGAGCTGGATTTTGGCTGGTTTTCCCCAAAGGGAATGGGAACCTTTTACCAACGCATGATTTTATGCAAGACACAAACTCCAGCTGCAAAAGGGGTATGGAACAAAGGCTTTTATGGAGGCCAGGAGCTCCCTGTGCACTGCTCACCTCAGTGGTCTGTGGCCCAGTGTGATTTAAGAGATTTGATGGGCATTTCAAAGGATTTCAGCAGTAAATCCCTTCTTCCTCCTGCCAGGTTCTGCCTTGGTCATGAACTGCCCCTGGATGCTGCAGGAAAGATGCTGATGCACTTCCTTTGCGAAATGGCTTATTCGCTTCCACTCAGATTTGGCCATGACAATGGACCACGCTCAGGGTAAAAAGAGGAAACTGAGATGCTGGGATGCAGTGCATCCTCTGCCTCTGAAGCATCACAACACCAAGGTGCTCATGCTCAGGGACGTCCCCAAAAAGCCCTGCAGCACTTTCCCTGTGATGCTCACAGACCTCCCCGTGCTGCTGGCTTGGCTCTACCAGTCGTGGGCGTGCCTGTGCAGGACACCCAGGACACACCCTCTGGAAACCACACCTGGCCCCCTCTGGCTTTTCCTTATGCAGAAAACTCCAGTGGCAACTAAGGGCCTGTCCTGGCCATGGCGACTCACCCAGGATAGAAGGAACGCAGGAGGGAAGTAGGGATGTAGTCCAGGGATGTGCCATGGCCCAGGCGCCTAGAAGCAGAAAAGTCTGCACTGCTGAGATGTCCTGACCCTTACCTGCCTCTGATGGTGCACAGCTGGACCCCAGTGTGCTCCTGCCTGCCAGCAATGCTGCTCTTCCTCCCTTCTGCCGAAGCACCAGCACGCTGAGGAGGTGCATTTGAAGGGAGAGCATGGGAGGGGACACAGACCTGTGGGGGAGACCCCCAGCACAAAAATGAAGGTGCTGGTGGAAAACAAGGCATGAGCTGGTAGAGACAGACTGGATGTGAGGGAGACCAGGAGCAGATGGAGCCAGAACACACTGCTTGACCCAGGGCATTTTTCAGCTCTCAGTGCCACTTGGGCACTGTCCCCTGTACCTTGCTGCACCCACCTACGTCTGCTGCCCTCCTGGGAACGACGCCTGCCCGCTCCTGCCTGCCCGCTGGGGCACACGGCGGGTGCACACCCGCACGTGCAGAGCACACGTGCCCGGTCACTCATCGGTGCCCATCCGTGCGGGCGTGCAGAGACCTCGAGCAGTGAAGTCCAGACATGCCCTCCCTCCCTCCCCCCCCAAATTCACTTTTGGGCACATCACTTCTGGCCACCCTGCTTGGAACATGGTGCTGCCAGCTGGCTCCTCCTGAGGGACCCTGGCTGGGTTCGCAGAGGGGTGCGGTGGGGAGCAAAGAGCTGGGAGATGCTCTGGCCAGGGGCTGTGCCTTTCGTGTGCAGCCGTGCTTGTCCCACGTCACATCACCAGCTCTGCACCAGCTGCACCAGGCTGGCCCGGGGAGCAGAGGGGGAGCTGCTGGATCCTACAAGCAGGGACAGCTGGGGCCAGGGAGGACCTGGCTTTGAGGGGAGATGGTGTCCAGTCTGGGGGCAGATCCCAAGCCAGGGTCAGTGTGCTGTAAGGACAGGACCAGGACACCAGGACAGCCATTGCAATCTGGTGTGAGCAAGGAGGAACCTGACAGTCTCCAGAGGGCCAGACCCGGGAGGGGATGGGAGGAAGCAACACTGAAGGAAACAGCTCTGGGCAGGGGGTCCCATAGGGTCACTGCTGTGCCCCTCACCTTCCTGCCTCCCTCCCCTGGTGGGGAAGGACTGATGAGGTCCCAGAACAGTAACATCCCTTGTCCCCCCGCACTCCTTGCTGCTCTGACCTTGGTGGCAGTGGGGTGTCAGGGGTGATGATGATGCCCAGAGTGGTGCTGGGAGGGTTGGTGATGGAGGGATGGACATGGAGGGAAGAGTCCCAGCTGTTACCACAGCAGCCATTCAGCCTGGCCCAACCAGGGGTGTGCCAGACGTGGGATCCCCTGTGTCCTCTGTCCGTGGACATCTGTGCATTAGGGTTATCTGTTGGGATGGAAGGACTAGAGAGCTCTGTGACAGAGTCTCAGGGGCCTTGAAGGGTCTGCATAGCTGCGGGTTTACTTTCAGCAAGATATGGGGACCCAATGGAGTTGGTGCCCTGGGGAGGAAGATCTGGATTTATCCCTGACTGGTACTTGCTGTTCGTTCACTTGCATTTTAAAACTCCACTTCCATGGGGTCATCTCGCACCTCTGGCCATGATTTCACAGCCAGTTCCCTTTGTGCAAGGAGCATCCTCCAGCCCCAGACTAGGACGTGTTTTCCCACTAACGACCAGCCAATCCTTATGCCCATTTCTACCCCCCCGCCAGCCTCCTGAGCACGGGGCTGCTCACGCAGCCTCCCTGCCCCGATACACACACCCCAGCGCCTCTCCTTACCCTCTCCAGACAGCACGGTAGCCCCAAAGTCACCTCAGCCCAGGCAGGCACTGAGCTGGCAGCCAGAGCACAGGCGCTGCCCAGTGGTCTCGCTCCCCAGGATTGCCCACCACACCACGGCTTGGTCCCATCAGGCCCCTTCACCTCTGGGTCCGGCACTCAGGAAGGGCTGGTCCTGCTTCCGTTGACACGACTGGGAGTCAGGATGTCCTGCAGGCTTCTGGAAATTAGCCCATCTCCTCCACTGCCTAAACATCGCTGGCGGGCTTGAAGGTGAAGCAGCTGCCTCGGGACTGAGCAGACGCTGTGCGAACCGGCCGATCGGCTGCCGGCAGGGCAGAGGAGGACGGTGCGGTCATCCCGAGCATCCCGCGGAGCCGGCCTGGGGCAGCGAACAGCCGAGGTGCGGCCCCTTACCTGGGGGGCCCGCGGCAGCCGCCCGCCGCCCTGGGGACAGCCCGGAGCCGGGAGCGCAGGGAAGCAGATCCGCAGATTGCTGCTCCGGAGAGCAGCGTCTCGCTATTCCAGCGTCCTCCACGGGAGCGCTTTCCCAAGGACAGCCCCGGCAGAGCATCCTCCTGGCGGGGCTGCGGGAGCTCAGAGCCCGCGGCGCAGCGCTGCCGGCGAGCCTGGAGCCTCGGGCATCCCGCCGGGATGGAGCTGACCCGGGCAGCCAGTCGGAGGCAGCGGATGTGTGACCGGTGCGGTCTGTGCAGAGTTTGCTCCTGCTGCTGCCTGGCTTGAGCTGGGAGCAATTAAGCAATTGCTGGTTCGTTTTGGCAAGGCGTTGCCGCTGATCCTGCCAGCCCCCGTGCTTCTGCCCTCTCCTCAAGGAGAACCAGAAGAAGAGTTCAGGACCTGGATTTCCTGCTTAACTGCTGGGTTGTTTTCGTCTTTGAATCCCTCGGTCTGTTCAGCCTAGAGAAGAGGAGACTGAGGGGAGACCTCACTGAGCTCTTCAGCATCCTCATGAGGGGCAGTGGAGGGGCAGCTCCAGTCTCTGCTCTCTGTGACCGGTGACAGGACTAGCAGGAACAGCTGGATCCGTGTCAGGGGAGGTTTAAATTAGAAAGGAAAACGTTTTTCACCCAAAGGGTGGTTGAGCACTGAAATGGGCTCTCCTGGGAAGTGGTCACAGCTCCAAACCTGTCTGAGCTCAAGGAGCACTTGGACAAAGCTCTCAGGCACAGGGTGGGATTGTTGGGGTGTCTGTGCAGGGCCAGGAGTTGGACTTGATAACCCTGATGGATCCCTTCCAACTCAGCATATTCTGTGATTCTATGACTGCTGAGTAGAACCACTCTTGGTTTCTGGAATTAGATACCCTCCCGTATCTCCTGCAAACAAGCTGAGCTTTCCTGCAAATTTGCCAACAGAAAGGCAGAGCAGGTGAACCACCAGCACCGCTGGGCTGGGCTAACACTGATGCAGAGCTGGTGTTGCTGTGTACTAAAGAAGGTGCCTTGGCACAGGAACAGCTCCCCTGGGAAAGGTGATTCCCAGACTGAAAGTTCTTCTTAGCAGCTTGGTTCGTTCCTCTCCTCATGTGGGAAGAAGCTCTCCCCATCCATTCTACAGTGGAGTAATTGCATGGAGAACTGTTCCTAAGCCAGGTGTATAGAACCATGACATTACAGAAACATTAAGGCTGAAAAACCCCTCTAAGTTCATTAAGTCCAACCATTAACTGAGCACTGCCACGTTCACTAAATCATGTCCCCAAGGGGTGAGGGTAAAGGGGATCTAAGCCAACTCATGGGACCAGACCTCCAAGTGCTGAGACTTTGACACTCTAGCCAACAAATGCCAGTGGAGAAGCCACAGAGGGACGGCAAGAGCCACAGAATGACTTGGTCACCATGACAGGCTGCGGGGGACACAGACCCAGCACCCGTGGCAGCACCTGTCTCATCCACGTGTCACTTGGGCTCTTTCTGTGCTTCCCTGGATGTCTCCAAGAGAGCTGTGCTTTTAGAAAATGCTGTGTGCTTCAGTTTCCCTCGGGGAGTGAGCTGTCTGCCTTGCTTGGACACCTGTGGGGCATACACACATCCTCTCGAGGCTCCAGACCACAGAACTGCCTGCAGAACCCTGCGAGCTGTGTGGGCAGGAAGAAGTAAGTCTCCTAGGAACAGGGAAACCCCCAGCTCCTCTCTATCCTCACAGCACACAGGGCAAAGCAGGTCTCAATGAGAAAGGCACAAAAAGGCCTGAAAATCCTGAAGACTCATCACGTTATTCTTATTCTGTGTCCCTTGGCACTCTGGAGCAGTGGGGACCTCGGCAGCCAGCACGAGGGCTGAGCCTTGTGCCCTGCTGGCTTTGCCCAGCACAGCCCTGCTGGCCCAGCCCCTGGGCTGCTCCCTCGGGGCACTCTCGAGCCTGGTGACCTCTTGCCGGGTGCAGGGGCCATTATCAATAACAGGAAACGAGCTGGGCAGGAGGGGCAGGGGAGACAGAGACCCAGAAAGAAAGGAAGCGGTTAGAAAGCCGTCACTTCCATTTCTGCTGCAAGAGAACCTGCGCCCACGCACCGACGGGTGCGGGGGAACCGCGCTGCCCTTCCGCAGCCTGATCTGCTCTGGGATCGCCAGGGAGCGTTGCTGATGAGGGCACAGAGTCTCGTCTGGCCTTTGATAAGAGTTAGAAAGGTGGTTAAAATAGCCCAAACTCAGCCAGTGTCTGGTGCAGAAATAGGTGTGGTGAGTCCAGCCAATGGCAAGGGAGTCACTGCTCGGGGTTGGGATTCTTAACCTTGCTAAAGACAGACCGTGCACGCGGTGCTGCCTGCGTCCTCCGGCCCTGGCACACGGTGGGTCTGTGGATGCAGCTGCCTGGGGCCAAAGGGCCAGGGAGGATGTGCCAGCAGCTTTTATTTTAGGACAAATATCTTCACTGAAAGGGTGATCAGGCACTGGCACAGGCTGCCCAGGGTGGAGTCAAAGGCATGTAAATGTGGCACTTGGGGACATGGTTTAGTGGTGAACATGGCAGTGCTGGGGCAGTGGCTGAACATGATGATCTCAGAGGGCTTTTCCAACCTGAACAGCTGTATGATGATTCTTGCACAGCGAGAGGCAGAGCCCCTGACAGCCGTGGCACGTTTTTGCATCTCCCTGTCTGGAGGAGACTGGCCGTGGATGAGCAGAGGCAGCCAGAGGGCAGCAATGCAGAGATGATGGATCTGCCCAACGCTGCTCCTCCGACTCTGAGCCACAACAGAATGTGGGCCTGGCTGCTTTGGAAAGCTGTTCTGGATTGTGCTTTCTGGCCTCAGAAATTCAGGAAGCTGCCGTGTTGGGCCGTGCATGCTCCTGCTGAGAGATGCTGTGCGATTCCTCTGAGTCCTCTTGGTCTTGCTGCAAGTGTGTGGCCGTAGGTGTGAGCCACGGGAGCTTGCAGCACATGGGGTCTGCTTTGTCCCAGCTCCAGGCACAGAAATGTTCATGTCTGCTCACAGCAGGGAAGCCATGGTGCTTGGAGCCACATCTGCCCCAGATCTGGAGGAAAAACAAAGAAATTGTGAGCTTTTTAGTTTCTTTTCTTCTGCTCTTGGGGCTGAGAGGGGTGCCTAGCTGCTCTGGGGCTGGGGACACCTTTCCTGCCAGCAAGTCCAAGGATGGAGCCATGGAGCTTTCAGCACTGGAGGAGAAATCGAGGCAGCAGCTGGTGTCACCAGAGCCCCAGATGCAGCAGAAGCGTTGGGCTGCTTGTCCGTGGTGCTGGGGCCCAGGCCTGTGACAGCAGGACAGGGCAGGAGAGATCTGTGCTGCTGGCGAGTGGGTGAGAGGATGGAGAAGCAGCAGCTGAACACTCCCAGGGCTGTGGAGAAGGGTGCAAGGCAGCGAGCTCTGCTCTCAGCCGGGGTGGGCCACCCCTGCCCTGCCACGCCACCAGCCAGCTTGGCATCAGAACACTGTGGCAGATCACGTCCCACTTGGGCACGGCTCCTGCCAGGGGCACCTCCAGCTCCTCTCACAGCCCCCTGGGCAGCTCTGCCTGCCCCTCTCCTGTGGGCCTCCTGTGCCTGTCCCCAGAAGCACTAGTGGGGACACCTCAGTGAGCTTTGGGGTTGCTCGGCTTTGGGGAGCTGGAGTCCAGCCGGAGGCCCCACAGAGCCCTGATGCAGCAGCCTGGGCAGATGTTGTGTGTGGGGCTGTATCCTGCAGAGCTGCCTGGCTCTGGGGCTCTGACAGGACACCCCATGTCTGCCTCTTGCTCCATCCCTGCTAGGGGCTGGTTCGTGTTTTTGTCATGGTCAGGGATGACTAAGCACGTAAGGATCCAGGACTGGACCCTGAGGAGGTCCAGATGGATCCTGTCTCCCACAAGGAGCCAGGAAAATTCAAGCAGTGACAGCCCCCCTGCATGTCAGCGTCCTCCTCTCTGCTGCCTCTTCCCCAGGGTCAGCCAGGCCCCAGGGGCTGACGCAGCGCAGACTCTGCCATGACCTCTTTCAACAACGTGCAGTGAAGGAGGGGAAAGGTATGTTTGTCAAGGGAGAAAATATCTGTGTGGGACGGTTCCACCAGCCCTGGTACCCTCCAGGGCAGAGGGGAGTTTCAGTGACAGGCAGGAGCAAAGAAGGGGAGCTGGGCAGAGGGCTCCGGGCTGGAGCAGAGGGGCAGCGGCAGGAGCTGGGTGGGCACCACCAGGCAGGGTGACCTTACCTGCGTGCACCACTGCAGACAGGCTCAGGGGGAGCAGGGATGGACCCCAGGCTGGAGCAGCACTGAAGCTGCTCAGCACCCTACGCACAGTCGGGGTGCATGGCCTGGGCTGGGTGGAGCGGGGGTGGGGGAGATGGAGACAGCAGGGATGTGCCGTGGGGTTCCCTGCCCTTGTCTCTGCCTTCAGCAGCAGCCTGCAGATCTGCAGCACCGAGCTGCTCCTGCTCCCACAGCACCAGCCAGCGTGCACTGAGCCCAGGAATGCCCGCTGCCCGGGCTGGGCAGCCTGAGGAGCTGCTGGCCATGCCTGTGATGGTCAGGCCATGGGGAGCTGTCTGTAAGAACCACCAGCCAGGCTGTGCATGCAAGCAGTGTCCTTGGCCGGGTGCGACCACACATTCAAGGATGCTTTTGGCCCAGAGGGGAGGGAATAGAGCTGTCTCCTTGTGTTGGTTTGAAAGACAGGTGTCAGCCGAGGAAGGCAGAAACCTCCCTTGG
>VZTI01001929.1:8818-21820 GCA_013397865.1 Struthidea cinerea
GGGGGTTGCCCCTCTTTTCCTGCAGTGCCTTGCTTTACCTGGAATTACCTCCTGCCGTGTGTGGGCTTGTGGCCTCCTTGAATGGAAAAGTTCCATTTCTTTTTCTAGGGATTGTAAGAAATTCTCTTTTCTCACACTGACTTGTGCATTATCACAGAATCCCAGACGGATTCCCTGGGATGGGAAACGACTTAAAGATCATTTAATTCCAACCCCCTGCCATGGCAGGGAGACCTTCCACTGTCCCAGGCTGCTCCCAGCCCCAATGTCCAGCCTGGCCTTGGGCACTGCCAGGGATCCAGGGGCAGCCACAGCTGCTCTGGGCACCCTGTGCCAGGGCTCCCCACCCTCCCAGGGAGGAATTCCTTCCTAAGATCTAATCTAAACCCACCCTCCTTCATCTTAAGACCATTTCCCTGTCCTGTTCTCCTGGCTGGCGGGTTGGGATCAAACCCAGTTCTCCAGAGGGGCTGAGGTCTTGCCAGTGTTTGATCTCCCCAGAGGCTCGTGGCCTCCACGAGGGGCATCCCAACCTGGAGGTGCCAGAGCAGCTCACTGACCCTGCAGGAAGCAGGTTTTGGGATATGCCCTTGGGGAGAGCACAGGGCTGTGGAAGTGTGGGGGTGGCGAGAGACTGCTGCCTTCTCTGCTGTCGCTGCCATGCTCTCCTGGTCCCTCCTGTTCTCCTTGGGCACACAGAGCTGGTCTGATCCCCCTCTCAAATACATCCCCCCAATTTTTTAAAGCCCAAACCAGCTCTGGCAACATAGGAAATTCTTCTGGCTGTCCCAGTGTTACTGTAACAAGTTTCCTGTTCCTGCGTTTTTGGTTCTGCCTTTTCTCCCCCCTCCCTGGAGTCACTGCTCTGATCCCTGGATTGCCCTCGATTGCCGCTCCAGAGGTTCATTGCTGACTGATCCTCTCCTAACTGCATCCCTGAAGGTTCATCATTCCCAGCCCTGAGCTCACCACCTGCGCACCCCTGTGCAGCCGATCACCTCGCGCCGCAGCGGCAGCGGGTGTGACCCATGTTCATGGAAATTTGATGCTCCCAAACAGAGGGAGCTCCTGGATGCAGCTGGAATTGGCAGGCTGCTCGCCAAAGCCTGCCATCAACATCAAGTGTTGCTCCACGTTTTGTATCCGTGGGGAAGTTACTTCCCCTGCACCAACACAAGGATGGGATGGGGTCAGGACTCAGCACCGGGGCGCTGGGGCCAACTCCCAGCTCGGTCCCACCACGGGGTGATTCCGCTGCTGGGACGGAGCCACAGCCTGCTGTGTGTCCCGCCTGGAGCTGCTGTGCTGGAGAGAGAGTCTGCACTGGATTCTTCCCTGTGAGGGTGGGCAGGCCCTGGCACAGGGTGCCCAGAGAAGCTGTGGCTGGTTCATCCCTGGAAGTGTTTCAGGCCAGGTTGGACGGGGCTTGGAGCGACCTAGGATAGTGGAAGGTGTCCCTGCCCATGGCAGGGGGTGGCACTGGATGAGCTTTAAGGTCCATTCAATCCAAAGCAGTCTGGGATTCCATGAATCTTCCAGCTGATGCCTCTGAGAACCAAGGCTGTGAATATCAGAGTGTTGGCAGGGCAGGAATGTGGTTTTCCCAACGAATTATCAAGTGCCGTGGGGGTTGGGGAGCAGGAGGGGAACTTCTGCTCAGTGTGGCAGTTCCTTATCGAGGAGGGGGCCTCTGGCTTTGCTGGGACACTACAGATGTTCAGTTCTGGGCTCCTCCCAACAAGAGAGACCTGGAGGGGCTGGAGCGTGTCCAGGGCAGGGAACGGAGCTGGGAAGGGGCTGGAGCCCCAGGAGCGGCTGAGGGAGCTGGGAAAGGGGCTCAGCCTGGAGCAAAGGAGGCTCCGGGGGGACCTTGTGGCTCTGCACAACTCCCTGACAGGAGGGGGCAGCCGGGGGGGGTCGGGCTCTGCTCCCAGGGAACGGGGACAGGAGGAGAGGGAACGGCCTCAGGCTGGGCCAGGGCAGGCTCAGGTTGGATTTTGGGAACAATCCCTTCATGGAAAGGGCTGTCCAGCCCTGGCACAGCTGCCCAGGGCAGTGGTGGAGTCTCCATCCCTGGAGGGATTTAAAAGCCCTGTGGATGTGGCACTTTGGGACATGGGGCAGTGGTGGCCTTGGCGGTGCTGGAGGCTGGTTGGACTCGGTGTTCGGAGAGGACTTTTCCAACCTCAGTGATTCTGTGACTTTATGCTGTGTTTTGGAGCATCTTTCCTTGCTGGATGTCTAAACCCTGCACAGGCAGGAGGAGGGACACACTGAAGCTGCAGCTGGGACATCCACATCCTTCCTGCAGCTTCCTGGCGGGGGCCAAACCCATGGGCTCGTGTGGTGGGTGCAGCTCCCCACTGCCAACACGCTCCACTCCGGTGCCAGCTGAGAAGCGACCTTGGAAAAGACAAACAGGACTCGAGTTAATCAGTACCATTAAAGGGCGAGGTGACTCCTCACACGTTGGCCAAGGGTGGGCGTAGGGCAAACGTGCCTTGTTTTTCCTGGCACAGCTCTGCTCACTTCCATTTGCTGGGATTGGTTGAGTTTTCTGCCTCCTGGCTTATCTTGAGCCTGAGGGGAGAAGGTTCTTAGCCTTGTGCCTTCTTTGTATTTAAGGAGATTTATAGGGAACAGCCTCGTGGACTTGCTGGAGCTGCTCTGCTGAGTGCCCTGATCCTGCCTGGAGCACCTGTGAGCAATATGGGATGTGCAAATCCATCTTTGTTCGCTGTCCCCAGCCCAGCTGGATGTGTCACACGCCAACACCAGACAGTGGTGATAGTGTGAATCACACCAGGCACATGGTGGGATCCTTGGCATGTCCTCTGCAGGGCCAGGAGCTGGATTTGATGACCCATGTGGGTCCCTCCCAACTCAGGATATTCCAGGATTCTATGGCAGTGCTCGGCCTGCCTCTGGCTCCGGGTAACCAGATTACTTCAATACAGAATTGTTTTTTCCAGGACAGGAAGGCCATTAGTAGAATCTGGGCTATAAATCTGTATTTTTTTCCTCTTTGGACACATAATTGGATCTCCCAGAGGTGTCCCAGTTGCACGATTAACGTTGGATTGAAGCCATACAAGCCATTTGTGTCTGTAAATCCCATAAGGACACCGGCCAGCTCGTCTGCGATGGCACCGCAGCCACCAGGCCCGCCCCCGGCTCTTGGGGTGCCTGTGGCTCCCTGGAGCCATCCTGGCATGGACAGGAGGCTCCTGTGTGGCGCCAGTGATCAGATTGTTGTTGCTCTTTCCCTAAGGAGTTCTGACCCCAATCCCGAAGGAGCTGTCTGGGCTCCTCCCTGCAGCCATGAGGAGAAGCCGTGGCTGCAAACATGGAGCTGTTTTGGAGCCCTCTACAAATGCCTGGCTGCTTTGGGAAGGAGACTCTGGGGTGCATGAAATTCCTTCTGGGCACTTCTCCTTTTCCTTGCACCTTCTTTCCCTGAAAAGGGGGCAGGAATCCAGAGTGCAGGCTGGTGGGAATCACTGGTCATGATAGAAGAACGACTCATAGAAGGATGCGAGTCACTAGACCAGTGTGGGGAGATCCAGAACGCGGAAGGTGACACTAATTTCCGAGTGAGGATGAGGTGAGGGAATGATGGAGCCAGTGCCAAGCTCAAACACTGCCGGGTTTGGGGCCTCACAGGTGAAGAGGTGGAAGGGACAACTTCAGTAATGTTTGTAGGGAAGACCCCGGCGAGCAAAAGCAGCTGGGGCAGGCTCGGAATGGCCAAGATGCTCTTGGGATCTGTCCCCGAAGATGCCTGGCAGCTCATTGGTATTCTGGGGGCAGCTGTCCTGGGCAGGCAGCCGTGTCCTGGCTGCCCGCAGCGCTGTCACCGAGGGCGGCCGCCAGCCTGGCACCAGAGCCAGCCCTGGTCCTGTCCCTGTGCCCCAGGGTGTCCCCAGAGTGGGCACAGCCTCGCTGGCCTTGCTCAGCACACAAAGAAGTGTCCTGGCAGGAGCTGGGGGGGCATAGGAAGGATCTAAAGCTGTGGGAGAGCATCTGAAGGGCCGCAGACATGGGGAATGGTCTGGAGGGGCCACACAAGGAGCAGCTGAGGGCACTTGGCTCGTTCACCTGGAGAGGAGACTCAGGGGAGACCTCATGGATGTCAACAGCTTCCTCCCGAGGGGCAGCTCTGATCCCTGCTCTCTGTGACAGGGACAGGACCCGAGGGAACGGCTGGAGCTGAGTCAGGGGGGTTTGGGATGGAGCTCAGGGAAAGGTTCTTCTCCCAGAGGGTGCTGGGCACTGCCCAGGCTCCCCAGGGAATGGGCACGGCCCCGAGGCTGCCAGAGCTCCGGGAGCGTTTGGGCAGCGCTGCCAGGGATGCACAGGGTGGGATTGTTGGGGGTCTCTGCAGGGGCAGGAGTTGGGCTCCGTGATCCCTGTGGGTCCCTTCCAACCCGGGATATTCCATGATTGCGTGGTTGTATCAGCAAACCTGTGCAGAGCAGCTGCCCTTTCTCCAAGAAACGGCTCTTTCCAGGTCTTTGAGTTCTGCAAGCAAGGTGGAAACGTGTGGCCATGGGGAAAAGCTGTTTATTGACTATTATCCCCAGTCTTTGCAGGGAGAGAGGAAAACTTCTGGAGCCAGGAGCCTGGTGAAACCTCCCTGAGATACCTTCCAAGCATAGGCACGGCGGCTCCGGAGCGCTTCCCCTGCCTGGCTCCAAGCCTTGCATCTGTTCTCTTGTTCCAGGCTGTTTTGGGGATAATGAGATTAAATCGGTCTCTCCTCCTCCCCTAACTGGTGCTTCAAATCCTATTATCTTGTAAAGCATTTGGAATTCTGCCCCCCAAAATTGCCTTAAGCTGGGATGGAAATTCCTCGCGGCTTAGACATCGCCTCCTACAGCTTTGGGGTTTGCTGCTGCTTGCTCTGCAGCTCCTGTGGCTTTGCTGGCGTGAGGACACAGCCTCTGGGTCAGAATCCCAGGGTGATGAACTGACCCTGTGCAGGGAAGGGCTGGGAGGGGGTACAGAAATCCTTGCCAAGGATGGGATTCACCCAGGTGGGAACAAATGCTGTAAGGTGGGACCTGGTGCCTGTCTTGGGGGGTGTTGCTTTGCCCTTTCCCGCCACTTCTCTGCTTCCAGGGAAGAGTGGGGTGTGCAGACAAGGAGAGGAACAGTTTGGAGCAACCCACGGGTGCAGTGACAGGGGCTGGTTCAAGGCCATGGGACGGCAGGGGACCTGGAGCTGCCCTTTGCTGAGGGGTTTCATTTGACCAACCAAACCAAATTTGGGATCTGTTGGAACGAGTCCTGAGGAGGCCACGGAGATGCTCTGAGGGCTGGAGCCCCTCTGCTCTGGAGCCAGGCTGGGAGAGCTGGGGGTGCTCACCTGGAGAAGAGAAGGATCCAGGGAGAGCTCAGAGCCCCTTGCAGGGCCTAAAGGGGCTCCAGGAGAGCTGGAGAGGGACTGGGGACAAGGCATGGAGGGACAGGATAAGGGGGAATGGCTTCAAACTGGAAAATGGGGGATTTGGGTGGGATATTGGGAAGGAATTGTTCCCTGGGATGGTGGGGAGGCCCTGGCACAGGGTGCCCAGAGCAGCTGTGGCTGCCCCTGGATCCCTGGCAGTGCCCAAGGCCAGGTTGGACACTGGGGCTTGGAGCAGCCTGGGGTAGTGGACAGCGGACAGATAGTGGACACGCACGGCAGGGGGTGGCACTGGAGTTTTTGGAAGGTCCCTTCCCACACAAACCGCTCTGGGACTCTGTGGTTGGGATTGGACTGGGGCAGATGGCTGTGCTGGGAGCCGGGGGTGTTGTCCCACGCAGGTGGGTGGGCAGCAGGCTCTGCCCAGCCCAGCACCGAGCGCGTGAGCCCAGGAGTTCTGTGGCCCATGGAATTGTTCTTGGGATTCTTATCAAGGTGTTCCTGGGGGAAGAGGACTTTAGCCAGGGTAATCTGTGCTTGGAAAGGGCTGTGAGAGCAGATAACAGCTTGTGCTGCTCTCGAGAGCCAAATTATGTCAAATTTTAACTTTCTAGCTGGAAGTTGTTTCATGCCTTGTCTAGATCTTTGATTTTTATTTCTATTTTTATTTCCCCCCCCCCCACAAACACACCCTGAGCACCTCAAATGTTGTAAAAGTGGTGGGATGAGGGGTAAGAGCTCTCCCTCCCCATTCTCTAGGCTGCCCCTGGTGAAATCTCAGGTCCTCAGTGGAGGGGAGCCCTCTGAGACCCATCCTGCTCAAGGGACTCCCTGTCCCACTGCTGGAAGTGGGAATGGAGATTGGGACCAGCAAGGGAACAAAGGGGTCACAGCAGAGCCGGTGACAGATGGCGTTGTTGGGGGGTAGGACCCACAGCATTTCTCCTCATCCCGGTGGGGCAGAGTAATTGGAAGCAGTTGGAAGGATCAGCATCTTGCTCCTTGCCTGTGTCCACTGGGAGAGCTGGAGTTGGCATTTCCAAAGGGTGGAGGATTGGTGGGGGGGGGTACCTCCGGAGTCCCGTGGGGGTTCCACACGGGATGGGCCTCAGAAGGTTCCGGATCTCTGGCTTTTTCTGGGAGTTGCTGGAGCCCTAACTGTTGGGTTTTGTTTCCCTTTCCCAGTACAGCGCCGTGGACAGCAACCCCCTGTCCCTGTATGTCATGCATCCCTTCTGGAATGCCGTGGTGAAGGTGAGTCCCTGTCCCTGTCCGAGCGGGACAGCACAGCCCAGGTCACCTCTGCAACACCACCAGCTGCTTCCTTTGTGGTGCCACTAATGAGTGAGGGGCTGCCTGCAGCCTGTCCCGAATCCCTGCATCCCTGCATCCCAGCCCGACGCTTCCTGCTGCCCCGGTATGCTCCGGGTGCTCCTGGCAGTGTTGTCTTAACACCCAGACAGCGCCTGCTCCTCAGTCCGTGTTTTAATGAGTTCATCTGTTCTTTTGCTGCTTTCCCATAGATCTTCCCTACCTGGCTGGCCCCAAATTTGATAACGTTTTCTGGCTTCCTGCTGCTTGTCTTCAACTTCTTCCTCATGGCGTACTTCGACCCTGACTTTTATGCTTCTGGTAAGGCTGCATGTTCCTGGTCAGACGGGCAATCTGTCACCTCCTCTGCTGGGAATTCCAGTGCTCGTTGGTGAGGCCTCTGGGTCTGGGCCTTCCCAAAGTGACTGGGACAGAGGAGGGGATTGAACTCGCTGGGTTTTGTGACAAGGACTTGTCTGGGTGTGACACCTTCCCTCCGGCTGCCAGGGGAACGTGCTCCTGGCTGGCAGCAGGCAAGAGGGGGAGGAGGAAACAGCTGGAATCTTGGATTGGAATTGGCTCTGCCTGCAGAGCAAACAGCCCAGTGCCCTGGTTTGAAAATCTAACAGGAAAATGTTAGGAAATGCTGCTTCCCTGAAATCGGCAGGTAGAGCCTTGTTTTTCGCATCCCAGCTCCTTCCCCTCTTGGCAGAACCGCCACCACATCAGACTAACAAGGCCAAGTCCTCTTTCTGAGCTTCACCATTCACAGCTTTAAACTTCCTAACAGTCCCCATGTTCATCTGCCTGTGAATCCAGTGGTTCAGCTGTGTCCCTTCGCACACGGAGGAGTCCCAGGGAAAGGATTACTGCAGTGTGATCGTTCTCAGGAGCTTCTTCTCCGTGTTTTCCTCTCCCTTAGACCCTGCCAGGTCTGGTTGAGGTTGCTCAGGAGAGTTCGTGTAGTTCTTCTAAACTGGACCTATCACCAAAACACAGCTACATGGGAAAAATCCTGGTTTCTTGGGATTGCTGTATTGGTAGACAAGTCCAGGCTGTTGAAGGCTCAGGTGGCATCCGTGGCTGTTGGCCAGGATTTGGGCTGTTACAGCCCACGAGCCATGGGAGGAAAAGCTGTCAGTAGCTCAAGGTGAAAACCCCCAGGACATCAGACACCCAGAATCATGGAATCCCAGAATGGTTTGGGTTGGGAGGGCCCTGAAAGCCCATCCAGTGCCACCCCTGCCATGGCAGGGACACCTCCCACTGTCCCAGGTTGCTCCAAGCCCCAATGTCCAGCCTGGCCTTGGGCACTGCCAGGGATCCAGGGGCAGCCACAGCTGCTCTGGGCACCCTGTGCCAGGGCCTGCCCACCCTCCCAGGGAACAATTCCTTCCCAATATCCCATCCATCCCTGCCCTCTGGCACTGGGAAGCCATTCCCTGTGTCCTGTCCCTCCATCCCTTGTCCCCAGTCCCTCTCCAGCTCTCCTGGAGGCCCTTTGGGCACTGGAAGGGGCTGTAAGGTGTCCCTGCAGCCTTCTCTTCTCCAGGCTGGACATCCCCAACTCTCCCAGCCTCTCAAAAATTGGCTTTGGAAGGATGGAGAAGCTCATGGCTTGGGACCCGTTCACATACATGTTTTGCATGTCCTGCTTGGAAAGAGAACTTTTCCTGGTGCCGGTGAGGCCTCCAGAATTTTGTGCCTTCCCCCCTCCAGGGATGGCTTTGCAGACATGCTGCCCTCCCTCCCTCTGCTGCTGGAAAGGCACCATCCTGCTGCCCTGAGGAAACAGGAGGTGGCATTTCACGGGCTCATTGTTCCCCCAGGAGACCTCCCTGTGCCCTCCTGCTGCCAACGATCCATGCCTCTTCCTGCCCTTCTCCAGTGCCCCTTTGGGCTCCCCTGATTGCAGCCAGCCCTGCTGGCTCGATGCCTGAGCTGGAGGAGGTGGAGGTGCTATTAAGGAAGAGCTGGGTTTCCATTGGCAGGATGGGACTGGAGACTGGGCGGGGAATCCTGGCATGTTCCTGCGGGGGCAGGGAGTTGCCACATCAAAGAGGCTCCACTTGATGCTCTGTGAGCAAGTGACTGAGGAGTGTCCTCTGCACACACTTCCATGGCCTGCAGTGGCACTACAGAAGTGGCCCCAGTTCTCAGATCCCATGATTTTGGAGAGCTAAGGACAAATACGTCCTGCAAGGCAAAGTCCTCACCGACCTGGTTTCACGAGCTGCTGCGGGGCAGCCCTGCCATCACATCCTGCAAAGTTCACATCCCAGATTCAGTGTTTTGAGTCCTCGTGGCTGTGCCTCTTGGGCCAAAATAAACCCTCTGGAAGCACATCCTGAGCTGTCCTGACTCGGGTCTGTCTGATCCCCGCAGCTCCTGATCACCAGCACGTTCCAAACGGAGTGTGGATCGTGGTGGGGCTCCTCAACTTCATGGCCTACACGTTAGGTAAGAGTTTTCCTGGGGCATCGGGGTCACCCACTCGTGCTGTGGTTGTGTTGTCCCCTCTCTGAGCCCACGGGAAGTGTTTGATTCTGTGCTCTTGCCGGGAGCAGTTTCTGGGAGCTGCTTTGCAATGTGGAGAGAAGGAAGTTGTCCCAAAGCACCTGATGGGAAAGGAGGATGCTGGAACTGAGTTTGAGATGAACTGTGAAACTCTGTCTTGGGTCTGCTGTAAATAATCAGAGAATCCCAGAATGGCTTGGGTGGGAAGGGACCTGCAGATTCCTCTAGTTCCACCCACTGCCATGAACAGGGACACCTTCCACTATCCCAAGGTGCTCCAAGCTCTGTCCTAGCTGGCCTTGGGCACTGCCAGGGATCCAGGGGCAGCCACAGCTGCTCTGGGCACCCTGTGCCAGGGCCTGCCCACCCTCCCAGGGAACAATTCCTTCCCAATATCCCACCCAAATTTCCCCTTTTCCAGTTTGAAGCCATTCCCTCTGTCCTGTCCCTCCAGGCCCTTGTCCAAAGTCCCTCTCCAGCTCTCTTGGATCTCCCTTAGGCACAGGAAGAAGCTGCTTTAAGGAATATAAAGGAAATGCGAGGAAATAAATCTAATCTCATCAGACTGTTGCATTTTCCAGCCTCCCATGGAGCAGGGGGAGGGAAGCCCGCTCCGCGATCGAGGACGGAGGTGGGGAAAGCCGCTGTTCCCTGGCCCATTGCTTTGTGCGGAGTGTCCAGGGAAGCTCCATGCTTCTTTCCCTCTCCCCAGACGGCGTCGATGGGAAGCAGGCGCGCCGGACCAACTCCAGCACCCCCCTGGGAGAGCTCTTTGACCACGGCCTGGACAGCTGGGCCTGCGTGTACTTCGTGGTCACCGTGTACTCCACCTTCGGCCGGGGTTCCACCGGCGTCAGCGTCTTCGTCCTCTACCTCCTGCTGTGGGTGGTCTTGTTCTCCTTCATCCTCTCCCACTGGGAGAAGTATAACACGGGGATTCTCTTCCTGCCCTGGGGATATGACATCAGCCAGGTGGTAAGTGCATGCCCTGGCAACCTGCTGGGTGCAGTGCTGCCCGCTGAGGGCTGTTCTGCTGTGGATCCAAAGCCTTGTAAATCATGGACTCGGTCCATGGAGGTGGACTCTCCACGACAAGCAAGGCTGGAAGGGTGGACGTGGCCGTGGCTCTCCTCTCCCTGGTTCCTGCGTGCTTCGCCCACCGGAATTGTTGCTTTAGATAGTTCCCTGCACGGTACCAGTGTGGGTAAATTGAAGCCTGGAAGTTTGGGATGCCTTTTGGCACCACCAGGATCTGGGCCAAAATTTTTTATCCAATCACCTTAAACTACTTCTACTGCAAAATATAGAGTACTGAAAAAAGAAACAAAAAGCCTAGAAAACAACAACAGTCCTCCATTTTAAAGTTTTTTACTTTTTATCTATTTACTATATTAACAAACCCAAAGACCCTAAATTTTCACCTTGGTGATAATCTTACATAACATTCTGTCATCTGGTTCGCACCAGTGTAAATTCTAACTCTTCCCAAAAAGTAAGTAATTTTCTCCATGAGCAAAAGTCAAAACCAGTGTTGTCCAGAGAAGTAAAATCCTTCAAAACAAGCAGAGAAATATTCTCTGCATTCTAAATTCCAGCAATTGTTGCTTTAGATAGTTCCCTGCACGGTACCAGTGTGGGTAAATTGAAGCCTGGAAGTTTGGGATGCCTTTTGGCACCACCAGGATCGGGGCCAAAAACTCAGCAGAGGTCACTGGCTTGTTAATTGCTGTTCCTGGAGCAGAGATTCCTGGGGAGGTGCCCCTCGAGACCATGGTCCCTGGGCAGTGGGCGTTGAGACTGATGGTGATGGACCCCTTGGGGTGTTGGTGTGTCCATCCCTCCTTAAGGAATTCTCTGCAGGAAGCTCTCCCTGAAGAGAGCTGGGAGCTGGGGGATGAGGCAGCTCACCTGGATTGCTGGCAGTGCCTTCCTCCAGCCCAGGTTGCTCCCAGCTTTGTCCAGCCTGGCCTTGGACACTGCTGGGGATGGGGGAGCCACAGCTTCTCTGGGCAACCACCCTCATTGTAAAACAGCTTCTTCCTTATTATCTTATGTCAATTTATTTATCTTCTGGCTTGTCAGATGCTGGGTGGGAAATGCAACAGAGTTGGAAGGAGAGTTCAATTAATGCAGCTGCATTAATTGGAATAATCATCTCTCCTACTAAAAGGAGGCCAGAGCTGATCCCTGAGTGTACTCTGATCCTTTCTCCTAAAATGTTGCTTAACCCAGGTCTTTGAGCTGCCTGCTGGAGAAAGGCAGGGGTGGAGGGCAGAGCTCCCCTGCAGCGTGTTCCACCCAGCTTCAGGGGACTATTAAAGCTGAAATAGCCCTGGTGAGCTTCTCCCTGTAATCCAGCAGCAGGATAAGGAAGAGTCCCCAGATGACCCCTCCAGGGTCACTGCAACTTGTGTAAAACCTGTGCTTTGGTCACCTTGAGAGTTCAAGGCTGTGCCAGGGCATCTGTCCTGCAGCTCCTGGTCATACCCTTCTCATGGAATCATTGAGGTTGGAAAAACCCTCTGAGACCGTCGAGTCCGGCCATGCCCTCAGCACTGCCAAGGCCACCAGTGATCCTTGTCCCCAGGTGCCACATCCACATGGTTTTTATATTCCTCCAAGGGTGTGACTCCACCACCTCCCTGGGCAGCCCCTGCCAAGGCCTGACCACCCTTTCCCTGCAGAAATTCCTGCTCCTGGTGTCCAACCTGAGCCTGCCCTGGCCCAGCCTGAGGCCGTTCCCTCTCCTCCTGTCCCTGTTCCCTGGGAGCAGAGCCCGACCCCCCCCGGCTGCCCCCTCCTGTCAGGGAGTTGTGCAGAGCCACAAGGTCCCCCCGGAGCCTCCTTTTCTCCAGGCTGAGCCCCTTTCCCAGCTCCCTCAGCCGCTCCTGGGGCTCCAGCCCCTTCCCAGCTCCATTCCCTGCCCTGGACACGCTCCAGCCCCTCCAGGGCTCTCCTGGCAGGAGGGGCCCAGAGCTGCCCCCAGCACTGGAGGTGCCCCAGCAGTGCCAGCACAGGGGACGGGCACTTCCCAATCCAATCCCTGCTCGGCAGCTCACACTTCCTACACCTGGTAACGTGGGATATTTGTGGATTTGTTTTATTTTTCTCCTTCCTGCTGGCGGGTAGGACTGAACATGTCGTAGCTTAGAGCTGCCTGTCCCTGGAGCTGCCTGGCACACGCGTGGTGCTGCCAGCCCAGGTGCTGCCAGCCAGGTCCTGCCAGCCTTGCCCATCGCATTTCTCACCCCTGCTTGTGCTGTGCTTTCTTTCAGACCATTTCAATTGTCTACATAGTGACAGCCTTTGTGGGAGTTGAGGCCTGGTATGCACCTTTCCTGTTTAATTTCTTATATAGAGACCTATTCACTGCAATGATTATTGGTAAGAAACTCCATGTTGAAGCCTGTCTTTTAAACTGCACCTTTTTCCCAAACCCCCTGCTAATGACCTGCTTAACACTGCTCTGTGTGCTGCCCCAGGCTGTTGTTGAAGTGACTAATTGAGGGTGTTCTCACAGCCTGCTCTTTCCCAGGATTTCAAAACGGGGTTGCCTCCTGCAGAGTTATTTTGGAGAACTTAACTCTGCTCTGCCTGGGCTGACTTCACTCCAGGGAAGCTCAGTTTGTTTTCAGTGAGAGCCTGGGGATAAAACCAGTGTGATAAACCCAGAGTTTTCAGGGGATTTAGCCCATTGTGCAAGGGGTGGTGGGACCTGGCCCCCACTGGAGCCTCCCCAGCCTTGGGCTGGTTTGGGGGGGGGGGGC
>VZTI01001937.1:5922-48057 GCA_013397865.1 Struthidea cinerea
TGAGCGCGGCGGGAGTCTCCGCTCCCAGCCAGCACCGAGAGTCGGGCGCGGCGGCGGCGGGGCTGGGAGGGCTGCCGAAGCATGCGGAGCCATGGGCCAGGGCTGCGGACACTCCATCCTCTGCCGGAGCCAGCCGTACCAGGCGGCCGCATCTGACATGTGAGTTCCCTCCCGCTGGCACCGGGGATGGGGGATCACGCCGGGAGGGAGGGATGCTCTGGGAGTGATGTTGGGCAAAGGAGCGAAGGAGACGTCAGGGACGCAGGAAAAAGTTCCTCCTGCCTGACAGCTGTCAGCGAGGGGGTGGTGGGGAAATTACAAGAGGCTGCGACCCCTCCCTATTCCCCCCTTGCCACCTATGTTAGCCCTGGGGCAGGTCATCACTGGTGTTTCTGTGCCAGAGGGCTGGTGTGAACAGAATCCCCCTGTTTCCCCATCACCCTCATCCCATGATGATTTCCTGCAAGGGTGGAAGGCTCCTGGCCCAGTGGTGGGCTGCAGGGGGGGCCCGGGTGACTTTGTGAAATTCAGGTCAGGCCTCTGAATTGTGGTTTTGGCAGCTTCACACAGGGCAAGAGAAGCCACCCCCTGCACACCCACCCGCTCACCAAACAGATTTGGGGGTCCCGGTGTCACAGTGCCTGTCTGTATATGGCGAGGTGGGAATGGGGCTCCATGGGTCATGGTGGTCTCGCGCTGCAGCAGACACAAGGGGCTTTGTGTAAGAGCATGGGGTGACCTTGCTGAGGGATGACAGTGCTCCCTGGGAGCAGGGAAGGGTGATGCTCTGAAGAGCCCACGTGGGAAGAGGGGCTGAGCTGGCAAACGGGAAGCTTGCAGTGTCTCAATTCCCATCGCCCACAGGCTTGACTGGGGCTGGCGGAGACCCCCGTTTCTGTGTGCACGCATGTGCAGCGCTCACGAGGCTCCACAGCTGCTGGGGAGCAGGCTATGCATGGGCGGTTCACAGTACGTGGGTGCTCTGACTCCTGGGTACCAAGAGATCTGGGGTGCTCCCAATCCCTTCTCCCCCTACTCCAGGGGGATCAGATCCCACATTGCCAGAGGGTGAGCTGAACCACAGGAAAGAGATACAAGTCTTAGGGCAAAAAGGCTTCTCAGTGCTTGGATTCCTTTGTCTGGCAGTGCCAGCTCCACATGCTCAGGCTCTGGCTGAACTGCCTGGCTCAGCAGCCCACACCAAGACTACCAGAACCAGGGGGCACATCGCTGCACTGGGATGTGCCCAGGAGCAGCCTCGGGTCTCCTGGAGCAGGTGCTTTAGGTGATGAGAGGAGTATTGGGGTGCAGGGAATCTTCCATCTACTCCTGCCCCAGCGCTACACATTTCCTTCACTGGGTTTTCGCACCTTCATGAGTTGACCTTTGGATGAGAACTTTGTCCCTCTCCATAGAAAATACCCTCCAGCATCTCTGTTGCCTACATGCAATGTGTGGCTTGGATCCGTCTTCTCAAGGCCCCAGTAGGTGCCGATCCTCCTACGCTTCCGTGGGTGCTGGGTCTGTCTCTGCAGGCAGCATCCTTCCCTCAGCTCTCCTGTCTCACTCCCTGGTGCTGTGTGTGCTTTGTTCCCTGCAGAGATCCTTCCCTGGTGCTGCCTGAACATGTGCACGTGTCCTTTTCTTTAAGCAAAACACACAAAGGCCTTCAAATGCCATGCAGTCCCCATGTTCCCTCCTGTCTCTGCTGCTGTTTAAAGGCTTTTAAAAGAAGTAGGTGACAGAAAAGCTTGGTGTAGCTGTGTTGGCTGTGCCCCTCAAGCTGCCCCAGGCAGGCGAGGTAGGAATGGTGAGTCCAGCTGCTTTCCCCTTTTACCCAGGGTACATCCTTCATAGGTATTTGTCCCTGTTCCTGTAAACCCCAAGGGGTATATAGAAGTGGCAAAGCTTCCCAAGAGCTGCCAGAGGATGATGCCCTTGGCCCTGCAGTGCTCCCTGGAGGGGTTGCAGTAGCGAGGTTAGTGCTGTGGGGAGGAGTGCTGCCTGCTCCCTGCCTCCACTCCAGCCCTGCGGTGTTCGATGCTGGCTGGCAGTGCTGCGTGGGGCCGGGATCCAGTGGTGGCCCAGCTCTCCCATGTGCATGGTGCATTTTTTGCAAGGGGATGCAGGTGCAGCATTATTCAGGTCACATTTTAACCCATTTCCTCCTTTTCTCCCACCGGGAAGTGTGTTCCTGGGTGGGTGGACGCTGACCTGGTTAGAGGTGGGTGGGATGTCAGGGTGCCTGGAGCTGCTGCTGTCACAGCATCTGACAGCAGCCAGGGCTGGGGAAGAAGCTGCTGAGCTATGCGGATGGAAAACACAGAGGAGGAGATGCTGCTCTGAGCATCCCTGTGGGAAGGACCCAGCTCAGCGGAGGCTGGGAGGGGTCAGGGCTTCCTTGGGGGCAGAACACTGGCTGGGATGCAGGGGGCATGAGCTGGGCCTTGGCCTTGGAGCACCTGCAAAGGTGAGGGCAGGCTGTCAAACCCCCTGGAGAACCCCCCAGACCCTTCGTGGTTATTGCTGGTGCCCGGGCTGCATGTGTAAAGTGCCATGGAAAATACCCACTCCATTGTCCTGTCAGTTTGGCCAGGACGGCTCTTCTCCTCCCCAGGCACTCACTTGCCAGGGAAAGGGGTTCAGTGGAATGAGGTTAACCTGGTCCCCCATTGTTTGGGTTCTTAGGTGATCTCCAGGTTTTTCGAAGCCTCAGGCTCTTCCTACCCTCGTAACTGGGGCTCTTCAGGATCACCCACCTGCCTGGGCACCCAGCCCTGGAGCCTGGAGGTGCCTGGCAGGGAAAATGGAGGGGAAACTCCTGGCTGCAAGCTTCCTGCATTCTGCATATGCCAGGAGCTTCCCAGCACCCTGCACCTGTCCCTGGGAGGTCTCCAGGGTGAGTGAGGAATTTCCCCTCCCTCACCCCAGGGCATCTCCGTGAGCATCTTCAGCTTTAGAATAGCCAGTTGTTTGGAAGTGTTGGGAATTGGGCCAGATTCTGGCTCTGTTAGTGAGGACCCTCACCAAGTGTGCCCTGGCCATCATCTCCAGCAGAGCCCTGCACATTCCCTGTGAGCTGTGCTGCTTTGGGGGCTCTGGGAGGCTGAGCGTCCATCTAGGGCTGAATGCAGGATTCCCTGGGGGCAGCGGTGGATGCAGCAGCAATTTCTGGGAATCCCTCTTCCTCCTGCTCCCCTCTGACCCTGGTCCTTGCTTTTGCTTTTGTCTCGTTCCCTGCTCCCACGTGGCTCAGCGGGAGCTGCACTGGGCTGCGGACAGAAATGCCAGCAGGGCCTGGAGCTGCCTGGGACTTTCTGCCTGTCCAGCTTTCTCCTGCCCTCCTTAATGGATGGGCCTGTCTGGAGGGGGGAGTGAGTGGGATAGAGAGTGTTGGGAGATGCTTTGTCTGCATGGCTCCATCTGCACAGTAGCAGCAGCAGCAGCGCGGTCAGGCAGTGGAGAGGCTGCTGAGTGTGGGCAACAGGCAGCCTGGAGCTCGGATCCCCCCGGCCAGGGTGCCAGGGGTGGGTGAGAGGTCTCACCTGCCTTGCAGCAGTGGGTGATGACAGCAAGATGTTTGAGGGGTTGGAGTCTGAGTTGTGGGATGATTGGTTTGGGTTGGAAAGAACCTTGAAGCCCATCCAGTTCCAATGTCCCTGCCATGGGGAGGGACACCTTCCACTACACCAGGTTGTTCCCCATCCAATCTGGCCTTGTAGGAAGGTCTACAAAGGTGTAGGAAGGTGTTTGGAAACACCTTGTAGGAAGCTGTCCCCAAACTTGTCATCCACACAGCATCCTCGGGGAATGGACCAGTATGGCAGCCTATGGGACTTGCTGTCAGGAACATCCCTGAGGCTGGTTATTTGGCAGCAACAGCCCTTGGTCCGCTCCTGTCCCCAAATCCTGCTCCCAGTACTGAATCCTGCTCCTGAACCCATGTTCTGAGCCCTGCCTGCATCACTGGTGTGTGGAGTCAGAGGGGAGGAAGGACTTGGGAGAATCTTGAGTGGATTCAAGCCTTCTGGGTCTTTGTATTTTCTATGATAAATCAAATAGAACAAGGAGGGGGATTTGGAAGTGGGGTGGGGTGCATTTCCCACTGAAAATATTAAACCCTGACTTTTCAGACTGGGGCTGGGGCTGGGTTAGGGCTTAGCCTGAGCCTTGTGGCCATTGAGGACAGCCTCACTATGTGTTTTGGCATCCCCAAAGCCCTCTGCTCTCCATCCAAGGAGGGAAAAGCAACCAGCAGCTGTCAGTGCAGCCCTGGGACAAAGTGCTGACTTAGCCAGAAGCCTCCCCTGGCTCCCAGTTGCTTTCCAGCCCCTTCCCAGGCTGTTAGTAACTTGCACGTTTCAGCTGGGTGACTCAGAAGACAGCGAGAAGATATTTATAAGGAGCATTTGAAAGGCAGAGACTGGTGGAGGGTTTACTTCCCCCTTCTCTTCTCTTGAGCTGTTGCCAGCTGAATGTGGCTGTGCTTTGCTTGGCTGTGGAGTGGGGTCTGGTGGGTGACCTGTCCCTGTTCCCTGAAGTTCAGTGTCTGCTTGCTGTGGCGTGAGGACACTGATGCTCCAATGAAAGCCTCCATGAAAACCCCTCGTTGTTGACAGGCACACTAAATCTCACCCCATTGCAGCAGAGCCCTAATGCTACTGCCTGCGAGGGCAAAAACAGGCAGGGCAGCCAGAACTTGGGAACACAGGGATTTGCAGCCCCGGCTGGTCTGATGGTCCCCAGCCGGGCTCTGAGGCATGGAGCCCTGCCAAGCGGTGGCATCGATCAGCCTGGTGAGGATGTTATACTTGGTGGTGATGCTCTGGGATGTGTGTGCAGCTTCTTGGTGGTTTGGGGTTTCTCCTCACACCAGAGCTGTCCTGTGTACCTACTCCTGCAGCAAGGATGTCTCCACAGCCCTGTCCTCAAGCCAATACTTGGCTTGAGCCTGGATGGAAGGACACAGGCCATGGGTGTTGCTGTGTTTTCCCTTGCTCTCCCCAAAATGGGGTCTTTCCCCATGTTTTTTACTAGTGTGATCACAGACTGCTGGATGGCAGCATCCTTCCTGCATGAAAAAAGCAGGTGGAAGTCATGAAGGCTTTAAGTAAGAAATTGGGGTCGAGGAGGTGATGGGGAACAGTGCCAGTGCCAGAGTCCCTGACCTCCTGACTCAAGCAGGGTGATGGCAATTTTCAAGAATTTGATTATCAGCTGCTCAAGCCAGGAACTCCTGTCGGTGCTGGGAGGAGGGTCTTGGATCTTCAGCATAAACATCCTGGGGAGCTTCAGGATGTGGGGACCCCCTTGGTCCTGCTGCAGCACCTAAGGGGTGGAGCTTGGCCTCCCTTTGGCTGATGAGGGGCTGGGACTGGGCCTGAGGTTAGGATTAGGGTTAGGGTCAGAGCTAGTGCTAAAGTTAGGGCTAAATTTAGGTCTGGGTTTAGGGCTACAATCAAGTTTAGGGCTAGCGTTTGGGTTAGGGATAGGTTTAATGTTAAGGCTAAGGCTAAGTTTAGCATTAAGGTTAGGTCTAGGGCTAAGAGAAAAGATTTAGGATCAGGTTAGATCAAAGATTAGTGTTAGAGCTGGGGTTAAGTCTGGGACTGGTGTTAAGTCCATGGCTAAGTTTAAGGCTCAGGTTAGTATTAGGACTAGGACTAATTTTAGGTTTATGTTTAGGTTTAGGTTTAAGCTTAGGTTTAGTGTTAGCGTTAGCCTAGGTTTAGATTTAGGGCTCGGGTTAGACCTATGCTGAAGGTTAGTGTTACCATTTGTGTTAGAGATAGATTTAAGGCTTAGTTTAGCATTAGGGTTATAGTTAGGTTTAGATTTAGAGCTAGGCTGGGTCTAAGTTTAGGGTTAGAGCCATGGCTAGGTGTAGGTTTATGGTTAGGTCTGTGACTAGTGTTAGGGTTAGTGCTAGACTAGACTTAGTGTTGAGTCTTCCAGGACAAAGGCATGCAGTGCCCTCCATGCTCCCTCAGCAGAATATGCTCCATTTTCCCCATCAGCACAGCCTTGTGGCCTTCCCGTCCGTGTTTTTCCCCCTTCAGCTGAGCCAGAGCTTGTCTGGGACCTGTCATGTGGTTTGGTTTTGTCTCCCAGCTGTCCTGGCCTCACTGGGGAGTGGGAGAGATGCTGAGTCAGCAACACTGCTGGATGAAACCCCCAAAACTGGAGTGTTTTGGTAAAGCTCAAGCGGGGAGAAATGGTGCTGGGTGTGGACAAAGCAGGTGTTGAGGCATGAGAAGTGTCCATGTGGAAAATGCCAGCCAAACTGCTGAGGGTCAAGCATTCCCCAAAATCAGCCCAAGGGCATTAAGGTGCCTTTTGGATGCTGATTTCCTTTGATCAGACCCGAGATGCAGGCGGATGCAGCAGCAGAGCTGGGTGAGCATTCACTCCAGAGGATGCCGCAGGAAACAAGTTGCTCATGGTGGGAGCTGGATATAACGAAACCCCTGAGCCTTAGGAAGAGGTTGAGGGGGCCTGCTCTTGGGTCTGACTGTCTCCAGTCAGAAATTATGCTCCTGGGAATGGCTGTGGGCCCCTGTCAGGCACCTGTCTCTGATCCTGCACGTACCAGATCAACAGGACACACCTGGAACTGCTTGGGGTAGGATTCGTGCTGTGTCGTGCCATGCTGCAGACCAGGTGGAGGGGCCACCAGTGCCAGTAGCTGCACATGGTTTGGGAACCCAGGGTTCAGGGTAATGCCAGAGATGTGTCCTTGAGGCCCCCCATGTCCAGCTGTGACCATCTCCCCCTCTTCAAAAAGACGAAGCAGCCTGTCCCACTGTGCTGCTCCTGTGAGAATGCAGGGATGGAAAGAAGGTCTCATCTCCCGAGCAATAGCGTGGGAGCTGGCTCCTGGGGTGTGTGGGCATGCTGTTTTGGTGAAGATGGAGGGCTCTGTGAAGGTGGGGGCTTGGTGCTGCTGGAGAACCCCCTCTCCCCTGCCGCGCGGGCAGGGACAGGGACAGCAGGTCCGTGGGCTGGCGAGAAGTGCAGAGTCAGGCACGGTGTGCGCTGCCGTGCACAGAGCCTGGAGGGAGCTCCATGTGCCAGCCAAGAGTGCAGAGAGCTGTAGCGTGGGCAGGGGGACCCCAGTTATGTCCCCCAGTCCCCTTCCTCCTGCAACCCCAAATCTGCAGGCACTGCAGAGAGCCCAGGTGCTCCCAAGAGGGACTATGGTGACACTCTGGGAACCCTGTTTCCATCCTTACCTGTGCAGCTCAGTTGGATCCTGGCTCCTGAACCAGTCCCTTTCTGTCACCAGGGACTGTGACACAGGGAAGAGGACAAGGCTGGGGACTCTTCTCAGGTGGCACCTGGCTGCCAGCCCTCCTGCCAGTGCTCTGTCCAGGCACAGTGTGGCAGGGAAGCTGGAGCCAGCAGTTCAACCACAGAACAGCCATTAATTAATGGAAAGCGTGATCGAGGATTAAAAGCCTGACATGCTCCGGCACTGGTCCCAGTACCAGTGGGATCTTGGCTGTGCCAGGGACCAACCCAGAAGGATGCACCAGGGGAGGCTTAGTTTGGATATTAGGGAAAATTCCTTCCCTGAAAGGGTGCAGCACAGACTGCCCAGGGCAGTGGTGCAGTCCCCATCCCTGGAGGGATTTAAAAGCCGTGGGGATGTGGCACTTGGGGACCTGGGTTAGTGGTGGCCTTGGCAGTGCTGGGGGAATGGTTGGACTTGATGGTCTCAGAGGGCTTTTCCAACCTAAATGATTCTGTTTCCATGATTCCACATGGAATCTCCATGCCCATCCCAGGGCTGAGCTGCATCTCTCTGCCGGTTCCATCTCTCTCCCAGTACCCACACCAGCCCCACCACTGGCAGTCCTCACAGCCAATCCCCATCCCCAGTTGCCCCCTCCCCTCCTCTCAGGGAAAGCTGAGGCTTTGGAAGTTAAAAACTCAGCTCTGGGAAACGGGTTGAAAGTGTCAGACAGAGCCACTCTCACCCTGATGGGCCTCCAAGGCATGGGTGGCTTTGAGCTGTGTCCTCTTTTGTCCCTCCACAAATGGTCCCCATTCCCTGCACTAACTCTGGCTAATGGGAATATTTGGATCATTTGGGAAGAGGTCCTGGCCCAGTGAGTGGCTCCCACTTGTTCCATGTTCACAGATGGAGGATCCAGTGAGAAATCTGTGGTGTTGCTTGGGAGACAATCCCTGCTCCTGGGGGGCTGTAGTTCCCAGAAAGCATGGGGCATGGAAAGCAGAGGCAGGATCCTGGCTCCTGCTCTATTCACACTATTTTAAAGGGAAAAAAAATGCAGGAAAAGAAAAAAAAAATGCAAAGGGTAGATGATGAACACATGCTGAACCACCGTCAACAGCAGCTTTTTTCCCCCCTCTAGTTATCAACTAAATGGACTAATTGAAAGATGAGTTGGCAGCATCTGTAGTGCTGCATTTATCCAAGGACAATTCCTCAGGGATTCAGGGTAACTGTGTGTTTTCTCTCTTGCCTTGCTGTGCTCTTGCCTGGTTTGGCTCCCTTGGGGTGCTGGTGGCTTTGCTTGGAGGTCCCCGTGGTGGTGGGATTTGCAGGGCTGCCATGCAGTGGGGACAGGGATTTGCAGGCTTGCAGGGCTGCCAGGCTTTCCAGCCCTATCACTGAGGCCAGCTGCATTCCTGTGGCTCCTGGCAGCCCCGGGAGCTGCTCTCCCAGCCTGGCAGTGGGGGCAGCTGCCTGCATAGGACCTGATGCTCCAGGGTGGAGCACCCGGAGCAGGGTGTTTGCCAAGCAAACAGGGTTCAGCCTTCTGCAGCCGGATCAACAGCCTTCACACGTTTGCTCAGCAAATAAATCCCACCCGGCAAAGCTTTGGTGCCGCTGGTGCCCTTCCCTCCACGCTCCTGCCAGCTGCTCTGTCACTGCCCAGCATCCTGCAGCACCTGCCCATTATTGTGCAGGTCTGGAATTACGCAGGGCTCATGATGGCTTCAAATTAAACATGGCAGCTCAGCAGCCATCCCTGCCTGTCTTGCCTGGAGATGCCAGGGTGGTGCTTACCTGTGTGTGCCCACACTGGGATCTGTCCTGTGGATGTGCAGGGTGAAATCCTTCAGCTCCAGTGAAATATTTTGTCTCTGGACTGAGCAATTGCAGGGAACATGCAATTTTCTGTCACTGCTGGAGGCTGGGGAAGATGGAAACTGCATTGGCAGGTGTTGGTCTGGGAGGCTGGCTGCTCTGCTGATGGAAGAAAGGTGTCTGGGTGTGTGGGGATCCTGGAGCGCCCTATCCATGCCAGAGCACCATGCCCTGCCATTGCTGCTTCCCTTGCTCCAGGCTCTCCTGTGCCCCTCCTCTGCCCCAGACCATGTTCCCTCTGGGGTCCTTATCCCCCCACAACACAATGCCCACAAGGAGGGTTCTCCTGAGGTGGGGACAGATGCCACCTCCCCCCTTCCCTTTGCCTTGAGACTGTGGGATGTGATCCTAGCCATTTCGTGGGCTGGTTGGCTGTCATCTGTTGGCTCCAGCTGTCATCTTTCTCTGCTTCCCATTTATTTTCCCCTCACAGACACACTGTCGAACCCCTGCCGCCTGCAGAACCGGGACAACCCCCTTTGCCCCGGCACTACTGTCCACCTCAGGGACCCATTTTCTTCCTGTTCCCTCATCCCTGAGGTGCTGGAGGCATATCCTTCCTTTTACCTTCACTCCCAGAGCAGCAGGACTGTGGTTTGGTCAGGATGTGCCTGTGGTACTGAGCACCCCATCTCGCTGCGCCATCCCTGGCGGAGTGGACAGGCACTGGGGTCACCACTGTCACCCCATGGGTACCCTGCTGCTTGCCCTGCCACAGAGCTCTCTGGCGCCGGGGCCAAGCCACCCTCCAGCCTTCCAGCTTCTCCAAAGTCACCAGAGTCACTTGTGCACTTCTAGGCCACTAAGTGCTGTAATTACAGATATGCTTTAATTAACATAATTGCGTTTCTACACAAATAAAACATTTGGCGCAGTTAATTCCAAGGCTGCAGCTCCAAACACAAGGCTTCCTGGCCCCCCTGTGGAGGTGGCAGGGGGGCTGGCAGAGAGTGGGGTTCTTACCTCCCTGCCAGAAGATCATCCCAGTCCCAGCCAGGGCCTGAGCCAGAACCCCCCATTCCCCACTGGAGTGCCCTGCCCTGGTTTTGTGGGGACAGCTGTGCTGGCAGACACTTGGATTGCTGGGGCACTGTACTGGGTTTGCTGGGGCACTGTACTGGGATTGCTGGGGCACTGTACTGGGTTTGCTGGGACACTGTTCTGGGTTTAAATACAGCGTTTGGTTTGTTGGGAAGTAGCAGTGGAATTGCTGGAGCATGATACTGGACTTCCTGGGATGCAGCAAGGGGATTGCTGGGATGCACTACTGGGCTTGCTAGGCCATGCTGCCGGACTTGCTGGGAGATGGCACTGGGCATGCTGGAACACTGTACTGGGCTCAGTGGAACAGAGCACTCGGATTTCTGGGATGCAGCAAACACAGTGGTTTTCTGGGACACAGAACTGGACTTGCTGGGATGCAGCCCCAGGATTGCTAAAACACAGCACTGGGTTTGCTGGGATATGACACCACTGGGATTGCTGGGCTGTGGTGCTCAAATTGTTGGAGCACCATATTGGGCTTGCTGGGATGCAGCACTAGGATTGCTAAAACATAGATCAGGGCTTGCTGGGACAGAGCTCTGGGTTTGCTGGGACACAGCTGGAGCCCGGCTGTGCCCTTGCAGCTGTGCCAGTGGGTGTTCACCCTGGCTGGGCAGTGGGCACAGTGGGTGGATCTGGCCCCTCCATCCCATCCCATCCCATCCCATCCCATCCCATCCCATCCCATCCCATCCCATCCCATCCCATCCCATCCCATCACCTCCCACTGAACTGCCCCCAGGGTGCTCCCAGCACCCAGAGGCCCCTCACCCCCCATTCCCTCTTTAGCAGACCCCAGTGCCCACCGCAGTCTTGGGAATCTTTGGATGAAGGCTGGAGCCAGCGGCAGCTTCCCAACCCTTTGCCAGGAAGATGCCAGGAAGAACTGGGAAAATGGCTGGTGCTCATGTGCTAAAATGCCCTTTTCATTTAAAAAAAAAAACAAAGAAAAGGGGAAAAGAAATCCATTTTTCTCTGGCTGAAAATGAAAGTGATTATGTAACGAGCAATAAATTACGGAAAGGAATGAGTCATTGGAGCAAATCCCAAGAAAGGCACAGTATTTTTAGCTCCAACACCCTGTGCTGTACTGTGCATTAACCCTTGCAGGACTTGGCCCCCACTTCAACCTGCCCCCAGGCTGACTCCCCCAGAAGCACCATATTGGTTTCTGTGAGGATTTTGTCCCTGTGACATTCCCAAGGGAAGATGGAAATGATGTAAGCTCTGGGTCCCTCATCCCATGGCCCTTCTTTGTATGGGATGCTTATTCGTGGTCCAGGGAATACTGCTCACCCCAGATCCATGTCCCCATCCTGGGCTAAGCCCCTGCTTTGCTTCCCCTCTGCTCATTCTCACTGGGATAATTAATCCTGATCCCTTCCTGAGACCCTGGGCACCACTGTTGTTTCCTTGCCAAAGAGCCTGAAGAATTAATTAGGAAATAAAAGCAAGGAACAAATTAATTGGAAGAGAAGTAGCGAGGGAGCGAGTGAGCAATCCTGCTTTAATCCAGGTTAAATTGGGGAGTGATTGCTTTGTTAACAGAGGAGATGATGAGGGAGAATTGGAGCAGGCAGGTGCCAGGCGAGACAGTGGCAGCAAGCATCCAGATGCCAAGAGATGCCTATGGAGAGCTGTCCTGAGTGGGGAGGAAAATCCGGGCAATACGAGTGGGAAGCTGGAAGAGGAATCTGGAAGAGAGGCTCAGAGCATCTTGGGGTCAGGGCTCAGTGTCCCAGGATCAGCACTCAGACCATCCTCGGGGGCCCAGAGCTTGGAGCACCCCTAGGAAGAGGGCTCAGAACATCCTTGGGATTGAGGCATGGAGCCTCCCTGGGATCAGGGCTCAGAGCACCCCTGGGCTTTGGGCTCAGAGCACCCGTTGGAACAGGGCTTAGAGCATCCCTGGAGTCAGGGCTTGGAACGTCCCTTTCTTAAGTGACATTATCATTCATGCCCGCTTTTGAGAATCCTGTGGGATTCTCAAAATCTCCAGCGCAGGGACAGGGCCCCTATTCCTTGTGTGCCACATTTCTTTGGGGTCTCCAAGCTGGTGGGAACCAGGCCTGCTTCTCTGTCCCTGAACAGATCCCTGGGTGTTCATGGTGGCACCACACTCCATTGTCACCTGGCAGCAACCCCACCCCTGAACAAGGGGCCAAGGAGAGTGGCAAGGATGAGTGAGAGCTGGTGGCCAAGTCCTTGTGTCCTGCAGCTGGAGGGGGGTCAGCTCAGAGCAACACAGCCAGTGCCAAAAGATATCATCCCCTCATCTTTTATTTAATCTGGCAGTAAATTCCCATCCTCCATATGCTTGGGCTGGGCTGGGATTTTCCTTATTGCTGCTGGGCCACCTGGAAGAGTGGTGTGGCACTGCATGTCCGGGGGCTGCTGTACCCCCCAGTACCTGCTGTCCCACAGGCACCTGCTGTCCCTTCTCTTGCTGCATGCTCTCACTCTGGCACGTGCTTTCCCCAAAATCCATGTGTCCCTCTAGAGACATTCTATCCCTCCAGGCAACCCCTGTCCTTAAGGACAAGTGCTGTCCCTTGTCAAACGTGCAGTCCCTCTGCACACGTGCTGTCCTTTCAGGCACCTGCTCTCCCTCAAGACACATGCTGTCCCCAGGTGTGCAGTGTCCTTCCAGACACAGGGTGTCCCCCAGATGCACGCTGTCCTCGTGGATGTCACCTGTATGGACACATGCTGGTCCCATGAATGCAGGCTGTCCCTATGGATACATGCTGTCACCCTGGATGCGAGTTGTCTCTCTGGACACATGCTGTCCCTTTGGGTTCAGGCTGTCCCCCACAGACACATGCTGTCCTCTGGGATTCAGGCTGTTTCCATGGACACATTTGTCCCTGTGGATGCATGCTGTCCCCATGGATACACGCTGTCCTGATGGATACATGCTGTCCCTTTGGACACACGCTGTCCCCATGGATACACGCTGTCCCCCTGGATTCAGTTTGTCCCCATGGACACACGCTGTCCCCATGGATACACGCTGTCCCCCTGGATGCATGCTCTCGCCATGGCATATGCTAACCCCCCGGATGCAGGCTGTCCCCATGGATGTCGCCTCTCCCTCACCCCTCTAAGGGTGCAGTGGGGATGTGCTCTGTCTGTGCCCACCCAGGATACTCTCATAGGACAGGCTGTGTGTGACTCAGGAGATGAAATCCCACTAGCCAGGCTGAAGATGCTGGTGGCCACCATGGCTAAAGCTTGTCCATGAGGACTGTCTTATCCAGCTGGGAAAGCAGCCAAAGAATGGGGAGAGAGGTATGGAAATGGAGCCGAGAGCCATCTCAGCCCCACAGGGATCTGACCACCATAGTGGGACCAGCAGGGCTCTGCCGTCACATTCATCCCCCTAATTAGCCCTGTGGTGTGTGTGGGCTGCTGGTGGCCCCCCAGTCCCTGCCGTGCTCTGAACTGTCTCCATAGAGACCCTCTAAGGGCTCCATTGCTTACTCATCAGCAGTATCACTTAATCAGCCGGGCCCTTTCTTATCCCTTTGTCATCCCTCCACAGAATCTGCTCAGTTGGAAGGAACCCACAAGGAGCATCAAGTCCAACTCCTGGCCCTGCACAGCACCATCCCCAAGAGTCACACCCTGTGCCCAAAAGTACTGTCCAAATGCTGCTTGAACTCTGTCAGGCTTGGTGCTGTGACCACTTCCCTGGGGAGCCTGTTCCAGTGTCTAACCACTCTCTGGGTAAAGAATCTTTTCCTGATATCCAACCTCAACCTATCCTGACACAGCTTCAGACCATTCCCTCAGGTCCTGTCATTGGTCACCACAGTGGAGAGATCAGTGTCTGCCCCTCCTCTTCCCCTCACAAGGAAGTTGTAACTGCAATGAGGTCTCCCCTCAGTCTCCTCCAGGCTGAACAGACCGAGTGACCTCAGCCACTCCTCACATGGCTTCCCCTCAAGGCCCTTCCCCACCCTCATTGACCTCCTTCAGATTCTCTCTAGTGGCTTAATGCCTTTTTTATCTCATGATGCCCAAAACTGCCCCCAGCACTTGAGGTGAGGCTGCCCCAGTGCAGAGCAGAGCGGGACAATCCCCTCCCTTGCTCAAGCTGTCGATGCTGGGCCTGATGCCCCCCCAGGACACGGGTGTGACTCATGTGACTCCTGTTCAACTTACTGTCGACCAGCACCCCCAGGTCCATTTCCACGACACCGCTTTCCAGCATCTCATTCCCCAGTCTGTACGTACATCGGGGTTGCCCCATCCCAGGTGCAGGATCCTTGATGAACTTCACACACTTGGTGATTGTCCAACTCTCCAATTTGTCAACAGCCCCTCCCCATTTTTTATTGTCTGCGAAGTTGCTTAGTCCAAACTTCCCGTCCTGTGTCCAAGTCATATATAAAGATGTTGAAGAGCACAGGACTTCCTCATCCCTTTGTTATCCCGCTTTGAACCTAATGATAGCCCAAGCCCCAGACCTGATGCAACCAGGTCCCTGCAGTTGGCACCTCTGGGGGCCATCCCCACAGAGGGGCTGGTGCCAGGGCACCCCCATCCTTGCCCAGCCTGAGATCATTCTGGGCTGTGGCTCCTGTGGTGGACCAAGGGATCCACCTGGATCCTGGATCCCACCCTGCTGGGGTGCTGGGGGTGACAGTGGTGCACGCACACACACGCACACCTATCAACAGCTGCAGGCATAGCTCTTTCTTGCTTCCACACATTCCCAACTCTCCTGCTGCTCCCAGCAGGTCCATGCCGTGAACCCACCTGGTGCCATGGAGCCTCCTAGCACCCCCAGCATTATGCCTGGCATCGCTCGGGCAACGGATGCCGCAGCATTCCCTGTCCCACAGCATTCCCTGCCCTGCAGCATTCCCTGCCCTGCCTGGGCACTGCAGCTGCGTTCTGGGCACTGGGTGGGATTTATCCATGGGGAAACCATAGAGCAGTAAATGGGATATCGATCGGGTGCCATTGTGGGGATTAGCGCAGAGCGGAAGAGCAGATGGATTGATTTCTGATGGGATTTAGAGCTGTCAGTGTACCTTGGATTAGCAGCTCCAGAGTAATAACACCCCAATTCATTCACAGATCAGCAGGTCCATTAGTGGCCATGTCCCCCAAGCTCAGTTCAGTCTCAGTCATCTCTGTTCCATGGGCAGGACCCCAGCCCCATGTGCCACCTGCACTGGCCACTGTGTGTCCCCTCCTTCCCCAGAGGACGGGGATGCTCCAGCCTGTGCTTCCCCAGAGCCAGGATCTGGCCCTGGGTCCATCCCGGTGCCACAGTTTAATGGAGCATTGCTGATCTACATGACTCACAGCAGTGCTGGCGCAGCTGGGAACAGCCAGCCATGCTGCCTCCTGCCCCGCTCTCCTCCCATCCCAGTGCTCCCAGTATATCCAGCATCCCCACAGATGCTGCTCTGGGGGCAGGCTGCTGCAGTTGCTAGGGATGGGGAGAAACAGGATTTCAGGGTTACACAGAGTGTGAAGGCTCATCTTGGTGCCTTAACCCCCCAAAATCCTTCAACTTTGGGCGTTTGATACCATTTGCTGCCAGCACCTCTCAGGGAAAAGCTGGAGTGGGGTTTATCTCAGTGTCTTTGGTGTGGAACATTCCATTACCATAGAATAAGGGTGAATATTTACTCGCCTGCATGAACTTTGCTCCCATTGATGCCATCAGACACCCTCCAGATGGGATGCGGGGTGGCTGCTCCTCAAGTTCCCAGGAAGAGACAGGATGCACAGAGCCAATTGATCCACCCCAGGTTGGGAACAAGGGAAAACTACAGAGTGGATGGAAATGTGGGAAGCCCACACTGCTGCCTCTCCTCAGCACCTACAGTTATTCCCCAGCAGCTCCAGGGCCGGGTTCTGTGTGTCCATCTGACTGCTGCGATGTTCCCATCCAAGGGATGCCATTCCTGGGGTGCACAGGAGAGCCAGGGAGCAGCTCATAATTACCCCGGGTCATTAACAAGCTGACTGGGAGATGAGCAATGATGCATGGATGCAATGGCAGTACTGCAGCACAAGTCCTTGCACACGTGTCCCTGCACCTGTGTCCCACTCCCCTGTCTCCACGTCCTCCTGTTGTCCCTGCACTGCCATGTCCCCGTGTCCCTGCTCCCGTGTCCCTCCACCCCCACATCCCTGCACCCGTGTCCCATGGCCCTGTGTCCCTGTACCTGTGTCTCGCTCTCTGTCCCCAGGCCTTTGTGCCTATACCCCTGTGTGCCACCACCCGCCCCCAGCCCCCTCCATGTCCCTGCAGCTCTTGTGTCCCACCTCCTGCCCCCAGGCACCCCTGGGCGAGCACTGGGGACAGCTCCGTGCTGTGTCCTTGTGCCCAGCAATGGCTCTGTGTTCCCTGGGCAGCTGTGCTGGCTGCGAGCTGCTCCGTGGGTGGCTCTGGTGACAGGAATGTGCCAGGTTTGTCACGGATCCTGCCAGCACTCGCCTCCTTGGGGTGTTCCTACTGCCGGCCCCACAGGGAATCTGCTGTTCCCACCGGGCATCTGCTTTATTCATGGACCCCCGGACCCGCATCCGTGCCAGCGGGACTTGTCCAGGCTGGGGTGACACTTGGTCCCTGCAGCAGGGTGAACCCATAGCGGAGGATTCCACGCCCTGATCTTGGGGATCTGGTGGCTCTGGTGATGTTCTAGTCAGGACGATGGGCACTGTGAGACGCTGCCCTGGGGGGCTGCATCGGTTTGAGGTACTCATGATCCTGTGCCACCCCCGGGGAGAGATGCCCGTCGCCCTATGTCACCCCCAGGGGCAGGACCACCCTGAGGCGGGGGCTGCTGCGGCAGGGTGCCCGGGACCAGCCACCCGGGCCCCGGTGGCTCTGGCCACTAGATGGCCCCGCGGCTCCACTGGCCACCCTGACCCTCCTCCGGGACGCCCGGCCCGGCATCCAGGGGGTCGGGATTCAGGGAGCGAGATGGAGGGTGCAGCATGCAGAGTGTCCCTAAAACTTCCACTGCTTGGCCCCCGCCTCAAGGTGGCATTTCCTTGTCACGACCTGTCCTAACGAGGGTTGCGAGACAATGCGAGAAGGTCGAGTCCTTACGAGCCACCAGCCAAGCCCCAGAGCACCCTGTCCCTGAAGAGCACCCTGGGGACAGGGACACAGGTGCAGGGACACGGTAGTGCCTGGGTACAGGGGAGTGGGACACAGGACTGCAGGGACACAGGGACATGGAGGGGCAAGGATACCGGGGTGCAGGGACACGGGAGTGCCTGGGGACAGGGGAGTCCCGGGATGTGGAGGAGGAGCAGGCCATCCTCCCCCAGACCAGAACTTCCTCCTCTGCCCAGAGGAGGAGGAGGAGGAGGGGGAGGGGGAGGGATGGAGATTGTCGCGCTGCCGGTGTCCCTCTCACCGCGTGGCATGTGGCCATCGTGTGACGGCTGAGCACGTCGATCCATGCGGATTCCCTGGGGCCATTGGGGTAGGGGCAGCATCCCCAAATCCTGGTACTTGCCTCTGGTGGGGGGGAGGGGGAGGAAGGGGAGGAGGTGTCACTCCTCACTGAGGGCAGTGGGGGGTTATAGGAGGGTGGGGGCGAACAGACCCTATGAGTGGTCCTCAAGATGGGGGTCCCTCCCTATCCAAGAGAGGGATGCTGGGTAGGACCCCTTCAGTATCCTACGGGATGGGGGGCAGGGAAGATTTTCTGTACTGAGCCCTGCATCAGAATTACGCCAGGGCAAGGGATGGGGTGAGATTTCGGCCCCCCCATCAGGGAATATGAGGGGAAAACCGCCCCAACCCAAACGTGAGGCGCAGCCTTTAAGGGGGCAGGGGTCGCTTTATCTGGAGACTGCATGGGGTGGGAGAGCGGATGGGGAGGTGAAACACGCCCCAGAAGGGAGAAGGGGCAAGGGGGCAACTCCTGGCCCGATCCCCATGAGGGAAGGGTTTAACGAGGAGGGGGATCGTTGCCCCCCAGACGCCAGACCCGTGAGGGCACACCCGGTACCTGGCCCATAGGAGAGCACTGCCAGCCTCGCGCCCCAGAACGAGGCCACCCAAACAGGGGAGCCATGCCCTGATCCTCTCCTCACATGGGCACCCCCGCTCCACCCCGGGTTCCCCCTTCACCACCCCACACTGGGACTCCCACCCCGACCCCATACCGGGGAGTGATATCCCGACTCACTTCCCACATCGGGACCACCCTCTCGACCCCCGCCCCACACCGGGGACCCCCACCTCATATTGGAGAGTGATGTCCGACCCCCTCGCCACCCCACACTCCCCCGCCCATCCTCGCTTCTTAGAACCCCGCGGAGCCGCTGCCCCGCACAGCAGGTGCGGGGCGTGTCGTGAGCGGACGTATCGTGACGGGGCGTGTCGCGGCGGGGGCGTGCCCGCAGCCCGCGGGCCGTGCGGGGGTGCGCGGGACCGGGATGGTGCCGGGATGGTGCCGGGATGGTGCCACGGCTCCTCATCGCGCTCCTTCGCTTTTTCAGCCGCGGGTTCCTGCGGGCGGGGGACGCCGCTCCCGGCCCCGAGGCGCTACAGGTAGGGATGTCGGGACCTCCACCCCGAGGGGTCCCCCGCACCCCCCTCCCACTCGGGACCCTTCTCTTCTCAACCCGGATTTCCAACCCCAATCGCGTCCCCTCCCATTCGGGACCCCCATCCCAGCTATCTCCCGTTCCACCTGGGACCCTCAACCCACCTCCCCTCCCACCCGGGAACTCAGACTCGCCTCCGCTCCTACCCGGAACCCCCGACCCACGTCCGATGCACCTGGGACACCCGATTCACCTGCCCTGCTTCTGGGGACCCCCACCCCAAGCACCTCTCCTCCCACCCGGGACCCTCAGCCCTCCTCCCCTCCCAAACCACGACACACGACCCACCTCCTCTCCCACCCGGGACCCCCATTCTCACGGCCTCCCTTCCCACTCGGTCCCGGGGGTGGTGGGGGTCCCCGTGTTTATGCTGTGGGGCAGGGTTGGGAGCCGGCGCTCCCGACTCGCCGTGCTCGGCGCTGTAGGGGGTAGGGGACGATGGGACCGGGGGTTGCTGGACTCCTCATCCCTTCCCGCACCAGGGGCGGAGGGGGCTTTCCCGAACACATTTGCACCCGCTTGTCTCCCCCTTTTCGGTTGGGGGCTCTGAACCCCACGGGGAGACCCCGACAGGAAAACTGAGGCACGAATGGGGCTCCCGGGGCGGGGCCGACGGTGTTTGGGGACACGCTGGGCTTCACATAGGAAGGAGGCAGCGCGTTGGGGGGGGGTGCGGATCCCGGCGGGATCCCGGGAGGAAATGGGCTGGACAGGGAGGGGGGGGCGGCCCGGTCCCGGGGGGACCCCCCACGCCCTCCCGCAGCCGCGCCAGGAGCCGGGCCGCGCCATGGGGACTCTCCAGGACACTGTGAGCGACCCCGGGGAAAGGGGTACCCAGGGGGTCCCGGGGGATCGGTGGCCTCGGGCTGGGGGTCCATTCTGTCCTGAGGCGTTTGGGGGTGCGATGTGCTTGGGAGTGTCTGGGGTTCCGTTTGTCTGGGGGGGTTGGAGTCCTCCCTTCCCTGTGTCCCCTTGCCCCGCTGGCAGTGGGAGTCCCAAGAGCTCGGCTGTGTATTCCATCCTGCGGCCAGACCTCGGGGTGGGTGTGCTGGGTAAGAGGGAGCCCCTTCAGCACCCCCAGCAGGACCCAGCTCTGAGCCCCCCACCCTCCTTGCACCAGCTACACATTTTGGGGAGATGGAGGCTGCATCCCAGTATGTGGGTGGGAAAACACTTGGTCCTTCCTGCTCCTGCGCCTTCGAGCACACCCAAATTTGGGGAGGGGGTGACTTGAGGGGGGTTCTTCCCCTCTTGCGACTGTCTGTTCGCCTGGATGGATCCCTGACCTGTGTGACGATGGTTCTGGGTGTGAGGAGCGTGGCCTTGGTCCCCCTGGGGGTACAGCTACTTTGGGGACTTGGGGGGCTCCAGGGGGCGGTGGCTTCAAGACAGGAGCGAGGACCCGGAGATTCAAGCTGGGAAACGAAGGGAAGGAAATGCTGTCTGGGAAATTGCCGAAAGCTGCTGACGGAGAGAAAGGAGCTGAGCAGGGCCAGTGTGCTCCGGGTGGGGGGGAAATGAGCCCCCCCTCCCCCTCCGGATGGGAAGGTGGCGGCTTGAGGACACCAGAACTATCACTCAGCATGGGGCTGGGATGTGGGACTCCTCACTGTCCAATACAGTGATATGGGGCTCCCTGTGATCCCTCTCGGTCCCAGTCCCCAGAACCCAACTGGGCCTGACCTAGGTGCTGGCAGCTGGGCAGGCTCTGAACCCTGGACACAACCCTCCAAGGGGATCTGGGTGTGTGGGGGGAAGGGAGCCACAACTCCCAGCCTGGGGAGTACAAAACCCACACAGTTGGGGTGGTGGTGGGCAGACTGATTTTAACCCAGACCACTAGTACTGGGGTGGCACCGAGGAGGAGGAGGAGTGGATGACATGGGGGGGCAGAGAAGCATCCCCAGCCATCCCTGGCATGTGAGGCCACAGTGGCAATGGGATGTGACCCAGGATGTATGAGGAGTGAGTGGTGGGGATGGATCCTGCCCCTTCTCCAGCACATCCCAGCCCAGAGTGAGTGAGGAACAGCTCATCCCCCACAAAATACCACTGGACCCCAGTCCCCATTGGTGTCCTGGGTGCTTACTGCATCTGGAACTCCCATACCCGAGCCTGGGAGGGCATATAGGGGATATATAGGGCTTGGGGCATTATTGCCCCCCAACACCCTGCAGTGAGGTGAGGCTGAAAATGTCTGTTCCTCCTCTCCCTCCCTGCCACCAGCTCCAATGCAATTACCTGCAGACTGGATCATGAATCAAACCCTAATTGATACATGTTCACAGCCTGGAGAAGCAGGAGGGGTTGGGGGCCCCCGCTGCCCCCAGGGGTTGGGAGGGGGCTGTGGGGGACTACACTCGGACACCTTTACCGACCTGCCATGGATCGGGGAGCCTCAGCCAGCATTGCGGGGCTGCTTCTGCCTCAGTTTCCCCCCGTGTGGGACCAGCCATGTTCAGTGGGCCGAGGACCCGTTGAGGGCACTGAGGGGACATGCGTATGCGGGCGTTTGTCCTTGCGCTTCCTCTGGCGGACACAAACACATCAGCAGGGCAATAAAGGGGAGGAAAGGGCTGTGGCGGCTTCTTTCCATTACATGCGGCAGGGCTGGCTTCCTCCCACCCTTTGCAGGGCTGGGGGGTAGAGCGAGACCCCCAAACTGGGATGGGTGGGTGCACCCTGTGTTTCCCAGCCAGGTGGTCCCCACAGTCCAAAGGTGTGGGTGTCTCAAGGAGTGACTTCTTGCGGGTGTGGAATCAGCCTGTGCTGGCACTGCAGTGCCCTGGTGCTGATTTTTGAGGGGCAGTGGGGTTTGGGATATAGGTTCCAGAGCTCTCATGCCCCATGACATCACCTGGGAAGGGAGGTCTGAGGTGGAAGTGCCCTGCTGCACCCCAGGCAGGGGAGTTGGGATAGAGGTGTTCCTGCTGCACCCCAAGCAGAAGGAATTGGAGGGGGTTAGTCCTGCTGCACCCTGGGCAGTGAGAAGCTGGGATCAGGATGCTCCTGTTATAGGATGACATGGTGGCATCTTCCCCCTGACTGGGATAGGCCCCGTGGGTGACCTTGGCTTTTTGGAGTCGAGCTGTGACATTTGGCAGGGAGGTGATGGACTGGGATCCCCTGCAAGCCTGGGTCTGAAGGGTGACCCTCTGGGAGCTGAGTCCATGGATTTGGGGACTGGCCTGGGACCTTTGCAGCTGAATCCCATTGCATCCCCACCCTGGCCACTCCATGGATGTGGGGGAGAGGATGGTGGGGACCTCCTCAAGGGATCTGTGGGGTGGAAAATGCCAGGGAGCAGAGCTAGCTCCCGGGTCTCCCTCCTCTTGGTGCAGGAGAGATCACTGCTCCTGGCCCAGCTCTGGCAGATGCAGGGTGTCTGGCACCTTTGGATGCCCTGGCCGCAGCTTTGGAATCCCTGACAGACAAGGGGGGCTGGAGGCCAGACCCCTGGCTGGGTGCTGACCCATATAACACCAGCACTGTGATCCTTTCCGACACGTCATGGGCTTTGGGCTTCTCCTGGCCATGCCTCAATTTCCCTATCTGAGTAGCGATTCTGGTGATCCCACAATTCCTAGACCCCTTCATGGCAATTAAGAGCTGCATCCTACCACCGAACCCTCTTAGACGTGGAAAATAAGAGCAGTGCCTGTATAGACAGAGTGGAACCCCCTGGGGGGGCAGCTCTGCCAGCCCCCAGCCCCCCACACCCTGCTCCGGAGCACTGCCCCAAATCGAATTCCTCCCCAGCTGCAGATGGCCAGGAATTTAATTTTCCCAGATCCCATCAGAGGCTGATAAATGAGGTCCCTAATCACTGTGCAGATCCCATTAGCGCCAGCCATACCAGGAGGGGATGCAGGGATGGATGTGGGAACGCTGCATCTCCCTTCCCATCCCACTGATTCCTATCCCCCCCATGGAACCTAGATGTCCCCCGAGCCCCTCTCTGGCTGCATCCCCAGAGCTTTGACATGATGCTCCCAAGTAGAGCCAGGCACGGAGACTCCTGCATAGCTAATCCACCAGAAAACATCTAGGAAAGTCCTGGAAACCCAGCCAGGTGGCCAGTGTGGATGGGAAGGGGACTGTGTGCCAGGGAAATTTTTGCAGCAATGCTGTGTTCCAGGAATGCACATCACACCAGCTCCCTTGAGCACTGCCAGTGCCAGCACCCAAGGCTTGGTGCCAGCTGGGTGCCAGGATGTCTCTGTCCTTCGGGGTGAAGGCACCCGCATACCAGGGATTCTCCTAAACATGGAGCAGTTTCCCTGCAGCTGCTGTAGCAGGGTCCATATGTGCCTCCCTGACATGGGTTAGGGACAGGTGACGTGGGGCTGAGTGGGGTCCACGTCCTCCTCTCTGACATGGGTTAGAGACAAGTGACAGTGAGACCTCCAGCCCTCACCACCTTCTTTCTTAGAACAGTGAACTAATTAGTGACAAATTAGTGACAGATCATTAGGCTAGTGGCCGAGCCGGCTGTTTCAAGAAGGCCACGATGTTCTGGGGACGGAAATCCTTGAGGAGTGTGGCTGCTGTCCCGATTTGTCCTGCCCAACAAAGGGACATCAACAGGAAGCAACCTTGACTCCGGCCCTGTTCTCTTGGCCCCGGGAGGCCAGGCCAGGATGTGGGGGGACAGACTAGGAGGACCCCAAGGGCTTGTGAGCTGCCAGAGTTTGGGAAATTTGCTTGGTTCCGCAAAACATCCCACTCAGAATGTGCGGGGTCCTCAGGGAGTGGCATCTGCCTGGTTCCGGGCTGTAGAAACTCCACGTGCAAAGGGTGTGTGCAAATGCCCTGTGCAGTGTGAGCATGCCAGGCTCCAGCGAGGCTGATGTATGGGTGAGGAGGAGGAGGATGGGGTGAAGGATGCACTGAGCTCTGGGGAGACACTGGGCTCAGCATGGCTCATTCCACCTGGACCAAACTCTAGTGCCATCCTAAGCAGATCTTGCACCACCATGTCCCTTTGCAGGTGGGGAAACTGAGGTAAGGAACCTCCACAGAAAGGGAAACTGAGGTAGGCACAGGCATGCAGGACTCCTTGTGTACTTTTTTGGGATGGCTGATTACACAGATCCAGCTGATTACACAGATTACTCCAGCCCTTGGAAGCCTCAGCCTGGATTGCCGAGTGCCAGGGTGGCTTCATGATGGAGTCCTGCACCCCAGCCCTTGCTTCCCATCCATACATTGCAACAGAACCCCAGGCAAATGACCATGAGGAGACAAGAAATATCCCAGAAGTGTTTCCTTCCCGTTTGCCCTCATTGTCCCCCTGGAAAAGATGAGGTAATTAAGGAGCTACCGTGTTACAGGTTGTTGCTGCCTGATTAGATTAAAGCAATGTAATTTGGGACTGAGAGCGGTGCTGGGAGGAAATGGATGGATGGCTTCCCGGCTGGAGTTGGGCAGAGCTGCCAGCTCTACCCTCCATCCATCCCTCCGTCGTCTGTTGCCCTGGACCTTGCTCCAGGGACACTGCTGGAGGGTTATCAGGGGTGCTGCTTTGGGGGATTAGGGATACTTCCTCTGTTTTCTCACCCCTACGGAGAGGATTCCCTGGGAAATTGTGGCTGTGGGGCAGAGGGAAGGAGCCAGGAGCAGTGTGGGGGGTGACAGGGACAGGGTGACAGGGTGTCAGTGTCACTCAGCCCGTGGCAGAGCTGAAGGGTATCAGGGATGCTCCTGCGGGGGTGGGAACAGGGATGCTGCCTCTATTTCCCCAGCTCCATGGAGAGGATTCCCTGGGAAATGGTGGCTTTGGGCCTGGGGGAAGGAGCAGTGTGGGGGACAGGGTGACAGGGCTTTAGCAGTGCACTCTGCCCACAGCACAGCTGGTGACAGCAAAGCTGTAACCTGCTGCCTTCAGGAGTCGCTTCCCTGCTCCGTAGCTCAGTTTCCCCCCTCACATCCCAGTGTCAGAGGCTGGTGATCTCCTGCCCGGCCCTGCCCGGCCCTGCCCGCTCGCTGTCAGCCCTGCGTTGCCAGCACACAGCCGGAGCTCGGCTATATTTAACCACGGCGGCCGGAGCCCGGGGCCGAGCTGCCAGGGGGGAGCAGCCCCCAGGAGGGGAGTGGGGCTGGGGGGGCTCAGCGTTGCCGGAGGTGGGAGAGGAGGATGAATCACGGCTCGGGGATATTTTGGGATATTTTTAACGCTGCCAGATTGCTCGGCAAATGCTTCGGCGGGGCGGCGCGGGCGCAGGCTGGGTGTTTGCTGGCAGCTGTGGCTCAGCTTGGGGGGCCTAGGGGGATCAGCTGCTCCCCGTGGTGCTGTCACCCTGCAGCCATGCGTTGGAGAGGTGACAAAGGCAGGGACATCTGTCCCCATGCACTTGGAAACAACTCTGGGTGCGATGGGTGGGGGCAAAAGGGGGTCCTGAAGCAGCATCTTCCTCCTTGAAGGGGAGGCCGGAGGGGAGAAAGTTTCCCCATCACTGTCCCTGGAAAGGGGAAAGGGCCAGGAAAAGGCAGAGCTGGGGCATGGGAGAGGGGGTGGGTGTCTCTGCCTGCAGGGTTGGGGCAGGCAGGGAACCCTTGGACAGGGACACATACCCAGGCACCCTGTGGGTGGGACACAGGGAGTGGTGAGGGGCTGTGAGGTAGGCTGCTTCCCAGGAATTCAAATGGGATTTTGCTTTTCGCCCGTCAGATGTAACAAGATCCAGAGGCTGGTGGCTAAAAATGCATCCTATCTGAAGAGTCCACAGTGGGAGGGAGCCCTAAGCCCCCAGCCCTGGCTCTCAGCCTTGCAATGACGTGACCACATGGTCACCCTCCTCATCCAGGGCTCTGCTCCATAGGGAATTCCCTGGGGAGCAGCTCCTCTGTCCTTGAAGTCTATAAACCCCCTGTGAGAGATATAGGGGCTGGTGAGACGGGCTGCAGGGGGGTCCTTTGCTCTGCCCCAGACCCCTCCTTGATGTGTTCTGCACTCCCAAGCATCCCAATCCCTTTGCAACCTGAGCCTGGAAAATCCATTGGGAAGCATCTGCATGGGATGTGGGTACTGGGATGTGCTGCCCACAGGCACCGAGAGCTGCGCACTCAGCATCTCGGATGCTCTAATTTGATTTGGGGCCCACGACTGGGAGTGAAGTTGTCCAGACGGAGTGATGTCCAGCTCCATCCCAAAGGTGATTGCTTAGGCAGGGGCTAATAGACTAATCCACTGCTGAAATTAATTGGGCTCATTTTCCTTGTGTTCCCAGATGGATAAAGTCCCATTGGAGGACAGGAGCCGAGTGAGCTCTGAGGGCTCACTGCGTCATGGAGCCTCAAGCTCAAGGGGTCACCTCTGGCAGATCATTTACTTGGAATTTTTACAGCAAAGCTGGGATGGAAGCTCGGCAGGGAGATGATTCATTTCCTCGAGGTTCCTTGGGGAGGGTTGTGGCAGGAGTCTGCCACAGAAGCCTGGGCTGCTGCCAGCATCCCCCTGCAGAATCAGCACCCATGGGTGCTCTGGCAGCACCAGCAAGATCCATCTGGGGCCTCCCCAGCCCAGCATCCCCTTGCAAGGCAGGGTGACGGTCCTGCAGCCCTGCTCAGCCCTCCTCTGGGAGTGGGATGCTCCCAGGCACCAGGTATTGCTGCCTGGCTCTCCGTGCCTGTTTTCCCATGGTTAAAGAGGAATCCAGTGGGTCCCAGTTTTGAGCTCTGCCTCATGCAAACTCTGCTTGCCGAGTGCCCAGGTGTGTCCCCACCCAGAGAGAGACCCCAGGTTCCAGGTACCCTCAACAGGGCTGAGCATCCCAGTGGGTGCTTCACTGCACTGGATCCAGCCTCTGCCTGCTGCCAGAGCCTCCTCCTCACCCTTGGAAGGCCTCCATTCATCTCCCAGGAGCAGGGCCAGGAGAAGGCGTGCAAGCTCAGAGACCTGAGACCCTGTGAGGTCAGTGTCCTCCCCCTCCAGGCCCCCACCCTCCACATGGCAGGTATAAAATGAACCTTTCTAGAGAAGAAGCTGACCAGGATGGGATTTCTCTATTTCATAAACATCCAGAGAAGCTGAGGGTGCCAGGGGGACAAACCAAGCTTCCACAGCTGGTGAGGGGGAGGCAGGGGACAGACGTGGCTGATCCTCTTGAAAAAAGTCATGTTTTCACTGCTGGTGAATTCCCTCTGGTGGAAAAAGCTGCTTTTACATCCCAGCAGGATCTGTGGAAGCCTGGGATGGGGGCTGGGGAGCCTGTGCTGGGGGTCCTCACCACCACATGTCTGGGGACAGGATGCTGCTGCAGCTATCCAAAGGGGAAAAAATAGCAGGGAAAAAAAAGGGCCATTTTCCATGAGGGAGAGAGGCAGTGCTCTGGAGGCTGGCCTGTGGCAGGATTTGGCTTTGCTAGAGTGGGGGGATCCGTGTTGGAGCAGAGACAAATCCTTGCTCTAAAGAGATGAATGGTGTCATTAATCTTCCACCAGCTCCAGTGGGAATATTGAGGCAGATACGGCTCTGGTGTTGCACCGCACCGTGGGGTGCTGGCCAAGGGGAGCTGGCAAAATTCCTGCCAGCATTGAGGTCCCATGAGTCACCCTGTCAGCTCAGGAGTCCAGCAGGGTGAGACCAGTATCCCTGTCCTCTCAGGACAGAGAAAAGGTGACAACAGTCCCCGGGTGGGAGTCCCACGGGGCCATGTGTGCGCACCATGGAGACAGGACAGGGACAGGATGCTGTTCACCTGCTCTGCAGGAGCAGCATCCTCAGCTCCTGGGGCTGTCAGTGATGCCATGCTGTGTCCCCTGCCCACACCCTGTCCTTGGATCTGTCCCCAAAGCCTTTTCTTCATGCCCGTCTCCAGACAGCATTTCCCTCCAGAGCTGCTGGGTGCACATCACCTGGGATGAGGGTGTTGGACTCTGCTCCAGGAGCTGGGAATTGCAATCTCTCAGTGTTTCCTCCTGTTTCAGCAAAGTTAATTAACCCGCTGTGCCCACTTGGGAAGTGTTACTGTAGCTCTGCCCTCCATGGCAGCTGGGATGCAGAGCAGCTACTGGGAGCTCTCCCTGGGAGAGTTTTGGTCCCCTGCCTCACTTGGTGCAGGTACAGGGCTGTGTGAGTCTGGCTTGGTGGGTCCCAGTGACATTCCTGGTGACAGGCATGGGGTAGTTGATGGTTTCATCTCTCCACTGGTGCTGGGTATGCATGTGCCAATGCAGCCTCATCCAAACACCCCAACATCTGCGGAGTAGAGATGGATCTGGAGAAACCCCCACCCAAACTGGGGTAGTGCCTGGATGGTGTGGATTGCTGGGAGTAGGACACTGGGGACTCCACAGAAAAGGGAAAGGCTGTTTATGGCAATAACCGGGATGTGGCTATGGTGGTGGCTCTGGCCGTGCTGGCTCTGGGCCCTGGCTGTGTCCCAGCAGAGCCCCCAGAGTGGGTCTGCAGTATCCCCAGGGCTGAGGGACAGAGGGTCACAGCGGGTGAGGGTGTTGGGGTAAACCTCTGCTCTGGGCTGGAGGATCTGGTCTGGAAGTGGGATGAGTGGGACAAATGGAATTAGTGGGATGAGCAAGTGGGATATGCGGCATGAGTGGGACAAGTGGAAGGAGTGGGACAAGCCATTGAATGGGATGAGCCATTGAGTGGGATGAGTGGGCTGAGCTGGATGAATGGAACAAGCAAGGTGAGTGGGGATGAGTGGGATGTGCAGGATGAGTGGGACAAGCAGCTGAGTGGGATGAGCCATCAAACGGGATGAGTTGGATGAACTGGATTAATATAGTGAATAGGCTGAGTGGGATGAGCAGGATGAGTGGGAGAAGCAGTTTAGTGGGTGAGTGGGATAAGTGGAATGAGTGTGATGTCCTTCCCAGCCCACCCTCACTCTCCCTACCTTATTCCTAGGCTGCAAACTGTCCTGCCAGCTTCTGCTGCTGTCTCCTTGTCTTGGGAATATCTTATTTTAGCTCCTGCAGCTTTCTCCTCACTGTTTCAGGGATGGACCTGTATTCCCAGCCCTCTTAAAGCCACCACCCATGGCCAGCTGCCACCTGACTGTCCCCACACCAAGAATGCCACCGGCATTTGATGCCCCAAGCAGACCCAAGGGACCCGTTCAGGCTCTGCTCCATCTTCCCCTGCCCCAGGGGGGCCACTGTGGAGGATCTGGTGGGACAGAGGGATGGCAGGACAGCCACCTGGCTGAGGCCTGGCTGTATTCTACAGTGCATGTGTCTCCAGTGTGAGTAAGTGACTGGAGATGCGGCCCTGTTGGAATAACATTCAGTGCCAATGTCTTCAGCTGGAAGCACCCTCACCGCCAGCCACGCTCCCAGTGCCACTTGGATCTGGCCCCATGGCCAAGTATGCTCCTGGGGTGGATGGGTGGCATGGCCCTGCACGGGGCTGCTGTCCTGGATGGGGTCTTGGGGTGCATGACAGTCCCCAGGTCTGGTTATCAGGAATGGAGCCTGGAGCCACCTGGCAAAGCTGGGACCAGAGGAAGAGCAAATCCCAACGCCATCGTGCAGTGTCTGATTCAGAGCATCTACTATTTCTGTCATAACATCATCCTTATCCCAGTCTCCCAGACAAGGGCTGGAGGCAGGAGCAGAGCTGGGAGAGTCGCACCACAGAGCCCACTGTGCCCCCCAGCTTTTCCATGTGTCCATCCCAACACCTCTGTCCCCCCATGGGGTTGTAATCCCCAGATAAGCTTTTATCCATCTCCTTGCCCCATTTCTCTTCCCACTGGTGTTTTATGGCATGGCTAGCACTGAGGGCAGTGTGGCTCAGTGCCAAAGCCTCCTCTCCTTTTCTGGGGACCTTCCACCTCCCCACATTATGGACATTGACCAAAACAGGAGAGTTTGGCCCCAAAAAAGGCACCAGGCAGACTGGAGGCCACTGCAAGGGGTCTGGTGGCAGAAGGACCTGTGCTGTGGCAGGGGTAAGGGAGGGTGGTGCCACAGTGCCCCTCCACAGGGTATCAGCCCCCAGGGACCCCCTGTTCTGCTCTCCTCTCTCTGCAGGATGCTCTGCTGAGCCTGGGTGCTGCGCTTGATGCCACCACCCTGCGTGACGCCCTCCGCCATGCCCTTGTCACCCTGCTGCCTGCTGTGGTAGGTGGGGGTGCATCTGCATCCCCCAGGGGGCTGGGAAGAATGGGGAGCAGAGCATTCCTCCTGGGCGGGTGGAGGTTGTGGAGTTGCTGAGACCCCCTGGGTTGGGGGAGCCCTGGAGGGACTGGAGGGTGGATTCTCTGCTGGTTGATGCTGGGGTTCAGCCTGAGGTGGGGTCTCCTTATCCCCAGCCCACTGCAGAGTTCTCCCCCTATATGGGCCACCTGTCACCACCAGGGTGCTGGTGGTGGCCCTGGTGCTCATGGTGGCCCCAGGGTGCTGGTGGCCTTGGGGGTGTTGCTGGCCCTGATCCTGGTGACCCTGGTGCTGGTGGTGGCTGGGCATTGTGCCAGTGCCATTCCATGGGGCCCCCCGGCCATGGCTGGGTGTGAGTGGTGCACACTTGTGCAGGTGAGTGTGCACACCCGTGCGTGACTCTGTGTGTGCAGGGGTGTATTTGTGAATGTGTGCATGTGCAAATGCAGGTGTGCACGTGTTTATGCACACGTGTGGCTGTGCATGCGTGTTTGCACACATGCACGTGCTGCCCCCTCCCCCAGGAGCACGTCTATATCTACCTGCTGGATGGGGACACACGGCTGCTCTGCGATGACCCCCCCCATGAGCTGCCGCCCAACGGGAAGCTCAGGTGAGCTCAGCCACCTCCCCAGCCCTGGGCGTGGGCACACGCGTGTGGCTTGGCTGGTGTGCATGAACAGGCGTGTACATGGAAAGCAGGAGGGTTCCCATCCCTCTCTGCATCTCCATCCTCATTCCGTCTCCATCTGTGTGCCCGTCCCTTTTCCCTTCCCATCCTCATCTTCATCCTGGATGTGCACACATGTGCACAGGGTCTGTGTTTATGTACAGGGACACACATGTTGGCACAGGGGCTGTGTGTGCACAGGAAGACACGTTTGTGCCCAGGGGCTGTGCGTGTGTGCAGGGACACACATGTGCACAGGGGCTCTGCCTGTGCAGGGACACACGTATGCACATGTGCTGCACAGTCCTTGAGCCTGTCCTCACCCCGTGGGTGTCTCTGCCCAGGGGGTTGCCCCTTCCTGGGGGTTTTCCTTCCCAGGTGCCCCCCCTGAGGGGCGCTCAAAAGTATCCCTGTCCCCACAGGGATGCTGTGCAGAAGCAGAAGCGGCTGGAATGTGGGGGGCTGCTCCCTGCCGAACTCCCTGGCCAGCACCTGGGACCCCTGGCAGCGCCCTTGGCCCCTGGCACACAAGGTGGGAGCTGTGGGAAGGGTGGTCTTGGGGGACATATATGGGGGTATGGGCATAGGGCTGGGTGGAAGGTGGAGGGATGGGGATGGAGTGTGAGAAGATGGGTGGGTGGAAGGATGGATGGATGGATGGATGGATGGATGGATGGATGGATGGATGGATGGATGGATGGATGGTCAGTCCATGGGTGGTCAGAGGCAGTGGCTGAGACAACAGCATGTAGGTGAGTGATGGATGCACAGACAGGTGGGTGGAAGCAGGATGGGGGCATGAGGGACAGGTGGGTACTGGGACTGAGGGGTGTTCTCAGGGAGAAGTAAGCATGGAGGTGGGCAGATGGATAATGGATGGATGGGAAGATGGATAGATGGCTGGCTGGGTGGGCCATGACACCTCAGGACATAACAGAGACATGCACCCCAAGAGCTGAGTTCCACAGCTCCGGGCTGCCCCTGGGGCCCACCTGGGACTGACACTCTCTCGCTTGCAGTGCTCATCATCCCGCTGGTGGACAAGAACAGTGCGGCCGTGGTATGCGTCATCCTGGTGAGTACGGGAACATGGGCAAGGCTCTGGGGACAGGGAGAGGGCCTGGACTTGGGGGTCTTAACATCACTCCTGCTCCAGGTACACTGTGGCCAGCTGAGTGACTCAGACGAGCAGAACCTGCGTGCATTAGAGAGACATGTGAGTGACTCCTTCTGAACTGTGGGACCTGCCACCTGGGGACCTACCACCCCTTCCCAAAGCCCTGCTGTTCCTTGTCCCTTCTGCCCCACCTTGCAGGCCCTGGTGGCATTCCGACGCCTGCAAGCCCTGCAGAAGCTGCAGCCCTGGCCCCAGGTCAGCCTCTCCACCAGCTCCTCCCAGACCTCTCTGGCCAAGCCCGAGAAGGCACCTGACAGCAGCTATAGTGACCTGGACTGCAAGATCCTACAGCTCTGTGGTGAGTGGAGGGACACTGGGAAGGGTGGGGGGTGTGGACAGGGTGAAACCATGCTCAGCCCCTCACAGCACTGTGACCCTCGTACAGGTGAGCTGTATGACCTGGATGCCGCCTCGCTGCAGCTCAAGGTCATCAACTATGTGAGTTGCTCCACCAGCCCCCTGCCCCCATCTGCCCCCAGCCCCAGTTTTATTTCAAAACAAGAAAATTCCCCAAAGCTGAGAAAAGCCTTGAGCATCAGCTGTGCAGTCATCAGTAGTGACCAGAGTGAGCAGCCTTGTAATAACCATCAATGGTCTCCAGAGTTAACAGTGCCACCCTCACCACAAAAACTCAGTGAGAGAACATACAGATTTCTCTCCTGCTCTCTATCATTCTGTACCTCAGTACGACCCTCAGTAGTGTTCAGAGGGAACAGCCTTGCCATCAGTAGCCTCCACAGTGAACCTGCTCAGTCACAGGAAGGAGGTTCTGGGGAGGGGCACCTGGTTCCCTGTGGCATGTGTGGGTGCCCTGGCCACAGAAAAGCAGAGGAGGGGCTGGATCCTACCTGGGGAGTGCTTGGGGCAGGCTGGGGTGCTGACCCTCCCCTTACTCCTTAGCTGAAGCAGGAGACTCAGTCTCTGTGCTGCTGCCTCCTGCTCGTCTCTGAGGACAACCACCAGCTCTTCTGCCAGGTAGGTGCCACTGGGCCACTCCCCCAAGCCTGACCCCCACAGAGGATTACATGACACACCCTGACATGGTGTCTTCCTCATGGGCACCCCCTTCTCCCCATCTCTTCCAGGTGGTGGGGGACCGTGTCCTGGATGAGGAAATCAGCTTTTCGGTGAGCAGGAGGGAGTGGTGAGGGGTTGGGAGGTCAGGGGGGTGGGCAATGGGTGCCACACGCTAACACATGCCCTCTCCCTGCAGCTCACCTTTGGGCGCCTGGGGCAGGTGGTGGAGGATAAGAAGCCCATCACCTTGAAGGACATCAGTGAGGTGGGTACCAGCTGTGTCCCTCCCACACCTGGGAACATGGGTGTCACCCCAGTGTCCCATGGGGCTTCCTGGTGAGGCCAGGCATGCTGGTTCCAGCCCCATCTCGCCTCTCCCTGCAGGAGGAGCACAAGCAGCTGAGCAGCATGTTGGGCTGCGAGGTCACCTCCATGCTCTGTGTCCCCGTCATTAGCCGGGCCACCTCCCAGGTGGTGGCACTGGCCTGCGCCTTCAACAAACTGAGTGGGGAGAGGTGAGCAGCATTTTGGCTGGGACTCTCTGTGGGGCTGCACCCCCTCACTTTTGGGGTGCTGGAGCATTGTCACTGTGGAGAAAGGGGGGGACCAATGGGGACAGAGAACTGAGGTGTGCCCCCGCCAGCTACACAGACACGGATGAGCACAAGATCCAGCACTGCTTCTGCTACACCTCCACGGTGCTCACTAGCACCCTGGCCTTCCAGAAGGAGCAGAAGCTCAAGTGCGAGTGCCAGGTGAGCATGTGCAGGGCCGTGTCACATGAGTGTGTGTGCCCCATCTTGCACTAGTCACTGACCGTATCCTCTCTGTCCCCTCAGGCCCTGCTGCAGGTGGCCAAGAACCTCTTCACCCACTTGGGTAGGTGCATGGGAGAGCACCCATGGTGAGGGAGTGGAATGGGGAATGGATGACCACCCCCTGCCCCCAGCCCCAGAGGGTTGTGGCACTGGGGTCTCTGTCCCCAGCCAGGGAGAACCTTGTCCCCTTGTTGGGGAATGGTCACAGAAGGTGATATGAGCTGGCACAGAACCTGGCATGCACTGATGCTGCATGGCTGCATGCATGCATGCATGTGGCATGACCAGAGAGCTCTTAGAAACATGTATGCACACGTGCAGCTGCGTGAGTGCACTGCTGCACACCCAGCATGTGCTGCTCACACATGCACGTGCCCCACACAGCCCCCATCCCTCTGTGCCCCCCAGACCTCCTGCCAGGGCCCTGAGCTAAAGCCCCCCCTTTCATTGCATGAATGGGGGATGAGGGAGCAGTGCTGCCTGGCTGGGGGACCCTGACCCTTCACTGCTTCCCCTGCAGATGATGTCTCTGTCCTGCTGCAGGAGATCATTACGGAGGCCCGGAACCTCAGCAATGCTGAGATGTGAGTGGTGGTGGTGGGGCACACGGGTGAGGGGGCACGGCGGGGACACTGAGCTGGCCTGTGGGCGTGAATGGCAGCGGTGTGTCTTGCAGATGCTCTGTGTTCCTGCTGGACCGGCTCAGCCATGAGCTGGTGGCCAAGGTGTTCGACGGCGGAGTGGTGGATGACGAGGTGAGCACAGGATGGAGTTGGGGGGCGTGGGGTTGTGTCCCTCCCCCCAGGCCTTCCTGGTGATCCTCTTCCCCTGCCCGCAGAGCTACGAGATCCGCATTCCGGCAGACCAGGGCATCGCCGGGCACGTGGCCACCACCGGCAAGATCTTGAACATCAAGGATGCCTACTCGCACCCGCTCTTCTACCGTGGGGTGGATGACAGCACCGGCTTCCGCACCCGCAACATCCTTTGCTTCCCCATCAAGAATGAGAGCCAGGGTGAGGGGGTGAGGGGGGCACACTGGGAAGAGGGGGACACAGGTCTGGCCCAGCAGGTGCCTCAGTCAGCATGTGGTGGTTTGGTCACCCACCATGTGGACATGACACTGTCCCCAGCATGCAGGCACAGGCACGGCATCATCCCTCGCCTGTGGGCATGAATGTTCAAGCACAGGGGCACAGTCCTGGCTCAGTCTGTGGGCACAGCACTGTCCCCAGCATGTGAACACCATTCTGTCCCCAGCCCACGGGCACCATTCTGTCCCCAGCCTGTAGGCAGAACGCTGCTGCAGCACATGGGCATGACCCTGTCCCAGTCCCATGGTCACAGTCCTGTCCCCAGCATCAGGGCACCATTCTGTCCCATGAATGTGGGCATGGTCCTGTCCCAGCCCTTGGGCTCAGTGCTGTCTCCTGGCACAAGGGCGCAGTTCCTGGGTGTGATCATGTCCCCCCGCAGACAAACACAGCACTGACCCCAGCACACGGACATGATCTTGTCCTAGCCCATGGGCTCAGCACGGTCCCTGGGCACGATCCTGTCCCCCCACAGACACTCAGCACTGTCTCCCAGCCCATGGCCATGATTCTGTCCCAGCCGCTGGGCACAGCACTGTCCTTGAGCACATGGGCGTGATCATGTACCCTGCATCTGGGCATGATCCTGTCTGCCAACACATGAGCACAATACTGTCCCTGGGCATGAGCCTGTCCCAGCCGCTGGGCACAGCACTGTCCTTGAGCACATGGGCGTGATCATGTACCCTGCATCTGGGCATGATCCTGTCTGCCAACACATGAGCACAATACTGTCCCTGGGCATGAGCCTGTCCCAGCCGCTGGGCACAGCACTGTCCCCAGAATGTGGGTGTCATCCTGTCCCCAACCCACAGGCACAGAACTGTCCCTGCTACTTGGTCACAACCCTGCCCTAAGCCCATGGATCCAGTGCTGTCCCCAGCACACAGACACAACCCCGTCCCCAACACAAGGGCCTGATACCCCTGCTGTTTCCCCTCTGCTCCAGAGGTCATCGGGGTGGCAGAGCTGGTCAACAAGATCAATGGCCCTTGGTTCAGCAAGTTCGACGAGGACCTGGCCACTGCCTTCTCCATCTACTGTGGCATCAGCATCGCCCATGTATGTGCTGGGGGGGTCCTCCACTTGGAGGGTGTCACACACAAGGTGGGGTCCCAGCTCTGCCACAGCACAGAGGAATGGGGATGGGGGGATGTTTGTGTGGGGTCCCCATTCCTTGGGGACAAGTGGTGGTGGCCATAGGATGGGAAGGGAATTCATGGGCATAAGGATGTATTGTGGTGCCAGGGTGGGCTTGGGGCTGTTGGAGGATGTCTGCCCACTCCCAGCACTCCCATAACCTGATCCTGCCCCACAGTCCCTGCTGTACAAGAAGGTGAATGAGGCACAGTACCGAAGCCACCTGGCCAACGAGATGATGATGTACCACATGAAGGTAAGGTAGCATGAGGACAGGGACAGGGATGGGGACACGGAAGGGACCCCCACTGCCAGCATGGTGCACCCACACTTTACCCCGAGGTGGTTGCACAGGTGGGTGGTGGTGATACCCCAGGGCTCTCTGCTCTCACTGTGGTTCATGTGGCCTTTGGGACACCTGGGGACCTGGTCACAGTGTGGGCCACTGGCTACGGCTCCTGCAGGTGTCAGATGATGAGTACACCAAACTGCTGAGCGAGGGCATCCAGCCCGTGTCCACCATTGACCCCAACTTTGCCAGCTTCACCTACACGCCACGCTCACTGCCTGAGGATGACACCTCTATGGTGAGGACCATGGGGACAACTCTCAACAGCAGTGGACAACTGCCACCATCCCCTGTCTGGCCTTGGTCAGGTCATATACCCCAACGCTGGGGTGCTGGGGTGTTGGGGTGAAGGGATGTGGCTGCACCCCTGAGCATCTTCCTGCTCGGCAGGGGCAGGGGTGTCTCACAGGGGACCTTATCGGGCATTATCACTCCCTGCCACCCACTCTGTCCCCTCTGCAGGCCATCCTGAGCATGCTGCAGGACATGAATTTCATCAACAACTACAAGATGGACCGTCAGACGCTCACTAGGTGAGTTCCCATCCCTGTCCACTATCCCTGTCCCCATCCTCATCTCCATCCACCTTCCCCATTTCCTTCTTCTTCCCCATCCCCATCCCCTCCGTCTCCTTCCCCATCCCTGTCCCCATCCACATCCTCGTTACTGTCCACCATCTCTGTCCCCTGTCTATATCCTCATCCCTGTCCCTATCCTCATCCCCATCCAGATGACCGTCCACCTTCCCTGTCCCCATCCCTCTCTCCTTGCTCATCCCCATCCCCATCCCCATCCCCATCCCCATCCCTGTGCCTGCCTGGTGGACACCTGGCCAGGTGGAGGTCCCTGTGGGGTGAGACCTCTTTGCATGGCTTTGCCCCCCCTGTCCAGGTTCTGCCTGATGGTGAAGAAGGGGTACCGTGACCCTCCCTACCACAACTGGATGCACGCCTTCTCTGTCTCCCACTTCTGCTATCTGCTCTACAAGAACCTGGAGCTCGTTAACTACCTGGAGTAAGGCCAGGTGCTATCCCTGTCCCTATTCTCCATCCTCTGGCCTGGCTGGGGTGCTCCCTGCTCTCCTGCCTGCCTCAGTTTCCCTCCTCCCCCTCCCCAGAGACATCGAGATCTTTGCCCTCTTCATCTCCTGCATGTGCCACGACCTGGACCACAGAGGCACCAATAACTCCTTCCAGGTGGCCTCGGTGAGCCAAGCCCAGAGCTGGGATGGGCAAGGGAAAAGAGGGGGTATGGGGATGGGGACAGGGACAGAGCTGTGGGGTTCTTCACCGCCATAGCTCCATCATTCCGGCTTCTCTACCTTGCAGAAATCGGTCCTGGCTGCGCTCTACAGTTCAGAGGGCTCTGTCATGGAGGTAAGATCCCCCAAATCTCTCACTGCCCATCTCTCCTGGGTTCTGGCTGCATGGCAGCATCCCTGCCTGCTCCCTGCCTGCTTTCACGGTCCTGGCTTCTCCCACAGAGGCATCACTTTGCCCAAGCCATTGCTATCCTCAACAGCCAAGGCTGCAACATCTTTGACCACTTCTCCCGAAAGGTGAGTCCCCCACCTTAACACCCCTCTCAGGCCACCCTCTGCCCATGCTGAGCCCCTGCATCCTTGCCAGACCCCCTGCTCCCCATCCCTGGATCCTAGGGGATGTGGGAGCTGGCAGGGGCACAGAGCTGGTCATGGCAGCTGACTTGCCCACAGGACTACCAGCGCATGCTGGACTTGATGAGGGACATCATCTTGGCCACTGACCTGGCCCACCACCTCCGCATCTTCAAGGATCTCCAGAAGATGGCAGAAGGTGAAGCTCCTGGGATGGAGACTGGGATTGGGATTTCAGGGATTGTAGGAACTCATTCCACCAAGGCTGGGAGGCGGTGCAGGCGGTTCTAATGTTGGGGGTGATAAGGGCTGGGACATGACACAGCAGGTCCTGGCTGTCCCCAAAGTCCTCATGTGTGGCATGATGGGGGCTATGGAGCTCTGTCCTAAGCTTCCCATCTCAACCCCTGCCTCATACTCTGCCCACAGTGGGATATGACCCCAAGAATAAACAGCACCGCAGCCTGCTGCTCTGCCTGCTCATGACCTCCTGTGACCTCTCTGACCAGACCAAGGGCTGGAAGACCACCAGGAAGATTGCAGTGAGTGCCACACCATGGAGCTAAACCCCCTGAATGCCATCTCACAACCTGCCCCGGCTACCTGCATGTCCCCAGACACTAGGGACACACCTGCTCCTCATGAAGGCGGTCCCTCCATGCAGGAGCCTGGACCATGCAGCAGTCCCTCCATGCCAGGACCATGTCCCTGCTTGATTCAGAGCCATGGGGAGGGGTCTGGAGGGCAGGGGGGATGGGGGATCATCCCAGGCTGCACCCCCCTTGCTGATGCCTGTCTCTTGCAGGAGCTGATCTACAAAGAGTTCTTCTCCCAGGGTGACCTGGTAGGTACCACCTGGCAGGGTTGGGCTTGGCCAATGCTCCTGGCAGGCACCAATGGGATGGGGGCATGGGCAATGAGCAGAGAGGTCTTGCCTGGGAATGGGAGGAAGTGCCACTGGCACTGATCCCCCTCACCATCCATGCAGGAGAAAGCCATGGGGAACAGCCCGCTGGAGATGATGGACCGGGAGAAAGCCTACATCCCCGAGTTGCAGATCAGCTTCATGGAGCACATTGCCATGCCCATCTACAAGTGAGCCCCAGTGCTGGTGCTGGAGTGGGGAGGACCCCCTGCCACCCCCACCTCCCTTAGGGTGGGATGGGGGTGCTGTGTGGGGGGAGTCTTGCAGATGTTGGGGGGGATTCCAAGCAGTGGGGATGGGGTTGCACTCAACTAAGGGGGTTGCATTGAATAAGGGGGTGCAGCCCTGTGCTGATGGAGTGCATCCCCCACTCCCCAGATTGCTGCAGGACCTCTTCCCCAAGGCGGCGGAGCTCTACGAGCGGGTGGCCAGCAACCGGGAGCAGTGGACCAAGGTCTCCCACAAATTCACCATCCGGGGGTTGCCCAGTAACAACTCCCTGGACTTTCTGGATGAGGAATATGACCCACAGGCCCCTGACCCCCAGCTCAACGGCTGCCTGGAACCCGAGGCGGGGCAGCCCCCTGAGGCTGGGGCCGAGTGACGGAGACGATGGGGGGGCCACAGCCACGGCTGGGCCGGGAGCATCCCCAAGCCTCATCCCCCCGCCTATGGGGAGGAGGTTTGGGGGGATATCAGTGACTCTGGACTACCACGGCAAGGGCTGTGTGCTGCCAGCACCCACCACCAGTCCTTCCCCACCACTGGGTGACTGTGTCCTCCCTCTGGGGCAGGTGTTCAGGTGTCCTGTCTGCCCAGTGGTCCTTGGGACACTGCCTTCGTGGCTGGGAGCACCAAGAGACACAGTGAGGCTGGGGGATGGATGTGCTTTAAGCTGCCTTAAGACTGCAGGTCCTGTCCCCATGGGGTGACAATAGGAATGATGTCCTTGGTGGAAGCACCCCTAGAGGGGTCGGTCACCATGACATGGGTTGCGTGGGTCAGCAGGACAGAGGGGGTGGTGTGGGCCAGGATGGCGAGAGGCAGTGGGAGAGCTGGGGGGTGGCTGTAGAGCATATGGGGGATGTTGCCATGGACCACGGATCAGGTCCATGGAAGAAGGTTGGCTCCAGCTGGAGGAGGGAAGAGACACCAGAGTGGGATGGCCACGGCCATGTGGATGTGCCTGCATCCCCTGCTGGCTAGAGAACCAGCTCCAGCCTCTTCCCAGCAGCTGCTGAGCATCTGTTGGCTAGAAGCCCCACCTTCCTAGGACCCCTGGACCCACTCACCCATGGAAGGGCTCATATCTCTCACACAGCCCAGTCCCATGCAACCACACAACCACGTCCCCTGCAAGGGCTACACACATGCCAAGGCTGGGGGGTCCTGCTGGTGGTTTGCATGCACCGGGGAGGCTGTGCTCCACAGGGGGTCCATCTGGTCCCATTTGTGTCCTTGCCGTGTCCCCACTACGTCGGTGTTCCTCTGAGGTGTCCACCTGGGAGCCTCCTCACTGCAAGCAGCTTCCCTGGTGACCGTGTTTTGAACATCCCTAGCTCACAGTGGCTTCACAACTCCTGCCATACCAACTTCTGTGCATGGATCCTGCTGACATTTTGGGATCCCTTTGGTCCTGCAGACCACCATGCATGGACCCTGCCGTTTTCCCGTGGTCCCTCCGGTCCTACTTGGCACCATGCATGGATGCTGTTGGTCTACCATGGTTGATCTGGTCATGCATGGATCCTGGCGGTCTCCCACCACTCCCTTCTTGTCCTGACTGCCACGCATGCACCCCACCAACCTCCTGTGGTTTTTCCGGTCATGCAGACCACCATGCCTGGACCCTGATGCTCTCCTCTGGTTCCTCCTGTCCTACAGACCACTGTGCATGGACCCTGCTGGCCTTCCTGTGGTCTCTCCAGTCCCACAACCCAACCCATATGGACCCCCTCAGTCCCAGGGGCTCCACCAGCCTCCAGGGTCTGACCAGCTGTGTGTAACACAGGGCTCTGTCACCCCAACCAAAGCCACTTGAAACACCCATGAGCAGGGTAACTGTGGTGAGCAGCTTGCCCTGCTGGGGCAGAGCTGAAGAGGGGGCTGGGGCTGAGGGTGGGTGCTCAGCCTTGAGGGATTAGGATGCACTGAGCCCCCAGGCTGCATCATCCAGTTTATGGGAGCTGGATGAGTTCACCACCACAGCAGGGAAAGGCGATGGGAGCAGCATGGGAAAATTCTGGCACGGCTGGCATTGGTGTTGGTCGCATTGGGATCAAGAGTGAACATGGGGCCATTTGCTGCCCCATCCCCACTCCTCTGCAGTATCCCATGGCACCATCCCAAATGGTGCCACAGCAGGTCCCTCCTGGATTTGGGCTACACAGTGGCTGCTTCACTCCTTGGCTAGTCTGTAAGCGATGTTGCCTATGTTCTTGGGATACCTGGAGCATGTCTCTGCAGGAGCAATGGGAGACCCCAATGCTGAGCAGGTCCACGCGGATGAAGTGACCTGAATTCCTTTTGCCTTACCTACTCGGAGATGCCTTTAGTGAGATGCTTTGCCTGAACCCTGGTGGGACCCACCTGGTGACCAAGTCTGTCTGCTGGCCCATGGCTTTTCCTCCAAGACCCCCTTAAGCCTTTCTCCCCCTCCCCACACTGCCATACGGGGTAGGGATGGTCCCAGAAGGCAGCAAACCCCCAAGCTGCAAGAGGACAGCAGCTCCATCCCTGTTGTGATGCTGGCACAGCCCTGGCACCAACATGCCAGTAGGTACAACTGTTCAAAGACAGTCCCTGCATCCCAGTGCTGATCCAGGGTTGCCTGACTGTGCAGGGATCTCTCCATCCAATAGGTGCGAGGTTGTCCTGCACTTGGGTTCTGCATCCTGGGTACCACACCATGGTGGGGGCACACAAGGATGCCCATTTCCCAGCCGTATCCCACTTTTCCAGCCCCTGCTGCTGGTGTGTGTAGGTAGTCAATGCTTTCCCAGCTCCTGCCCCTGTATATACCCCTCTGGATACTGGGGAGTGCAGGTGGCACCCAGCCCAGCTCACCCACGCGTGTGCACAGGCGTGTGTGGGTGTGCAAACCTCCTCCAGCTTTTCTGTCCTTCTGTCTTGCGGCACTGGTTGTTCTGGACTCCAATGGAGCCTGAGGAGGAGATGACTTCTCTTTCTTCCTTTCCTCCTCCAGCTTTTCTTATTCTCCTTCTCCTCTTCCTCCTCCTTCTTCTCCTCTTCCTCTTCCTCCTCCTTCCCCTACTGTTTCTCCTCCTCCTCCTCCTTCTTTGTTATTATTTCTCTTTTTTTGGTGGGTTTTGGTTTTCCTAAATAAATTTCATATGTCAACCTCCCCGTGACAGGTTGGTGGGTGGCCTTGTTGGGGACTGGGGAGCTCCAGTTAAGACTTATGAACCCAAAAATCACCCTCGGGGAGG